>JAJPUD010000525.1:375692-501821 GCA_023553655.1 Myrmecobius fasciatus | reverse complement strand
GTTTTTTTGCAAAGGTCAATGTTGAAAGGTCACTCATATGTTTTGCAAATAAAAAGCTTTATTAAAAAAATAATAATAATTTAAGTAATCTTTCCTTCTCTCCAAAACCCTTGTATTTTAAAAAAAAATACAAAATATACAAAATACTTATACAAAATAACTGTTCTCTCAGAGACAGAATACTAAGTGGGATAGCATATCAATCTGATTTCAAATAGCATATATATTTTAGGATATTTTTATATTTTAAATTGCTTATGTAATTTTGTGTTTTTCCTTTTAGGTATGTAAAAGAAGGCGATACTGTGTCTCAATTTGATAGCATCTGTGAAGTACAAAGTGATAAAGCTTCTGTTACCATCACTAGTCGTTATGATGGTATCATTAGAAAACTCTACTATGCTGTAGATCAAATTGCCCTTGTGGGGAAGCCATTAGTAGACATAGAAACAGAAGCTTTAAAAGGTATCGTAAAGTGTGTTTATCCATTTTGCTAAATATATAACTGCCTTCTTTTTTATTTGTCATAAGACCACCAATTAATTTAATGGTTTTTGAAGATGCCACACAGGTTTTTTCTCCAATTTATCTTTTAGGTTTTTAATTGTATTTTACCCAAACAGAAAAAATAAAAAGGAAGTTCTGTTACATAGTTCATAAATTGATCATTTAAGTGTGTAGCATGCCATGTCACCGTTGCTCAGAAAAGCTATTAGCTAGAGGTCAGATGTACAGCAACTTTAAACATCTCATCGGTTAGTGATGACTTTAATAGCCTCTTTTACAATTAAGCTTAAAAAATGTGGAGAAAGTTATAGAAAAAGGGGTATTTCTAGTTGGCAGTGACTGTTAATCTCTAGTTCAATACTTTATTTAACTCTTGTTGGCTTAAGGTTCCATGGTGTAGGTACTGGTGATGCAAAAACCAAAACCAATCAGTTCCTGCCTCAAGAAAATTGTTTTCCAATGAGAACATGTGTACAAACAAATTTATAAAAGTCTGTGGAAAGTAATTTCAGAAGGGACAGAATTCAAAAAGGAAAAAAGAAGAGAACAGTAAAGCAAAATAGAAGGCAATAGTCAGAAATGGCAAATAGCAGACACTGTAAGAAGAGTGGAATGACAAAGAAAAAAAAAGAAAATGACAACAGCTCTGCGGCCTGAGTAAGGTGAGAAGGACAGACAACAACCCTCTGATGTAGGACCTCAAATGATGTAGAACCTCCTTGGGCAGTACTTCAGACATTGAGGATTGGGAGTGATAGAGCAATTTGATTCATGCTCATTTCAGTAGCCTTTTAGGGTACTACTGTATTCAGAAACATCATATTCAGGGAATGATAAGCAAAAATTTTCAAGCTAGTATAGTTTGGTGGTACCTGGTATACTTGTAATGTGATTGTAGAACAAAGCTGTATTGTGGCAAGAAACTTATGATAAGAATTCCAGACTTATAAAAGACAAAAAAGCAGAATGTATAAGAAAATTGTGCTAATGTTAGAAGTGAGAAAGATTACTTCAAAATGAAAGTAAAAAAGTAATTTTAAAAAAGAGAAATTGGGCATTTGTACAAAGCTTGAAAAGTAGAAACATGGGAAAATTTTGAAGAGAGGGGATCAGTATGACACTGGTTTATTCACTAAGAATATAACAATGGATTCTAGTTACTGAGTGCTAAGGATTGCAGGGAAAAGGACGAAAATGTTCTTTGTCTTTATATTATTGTCATTTTCTTTGTTCTCCTTGCTTTGCTTTACATCAGTTCATATAAATTTTCCCAAATTCCTCTGATACCATCTCTTTCATAATTTTTTACAGCACAGCATTAATTCAATTACATTTTTCTAGCCTCTCTTCAATATATGGGCACCCCCTCAGTTTCCAATTCTTTGCTACCACCAAAAAAACTATAAATATTTTGTATATCTTCAATTTGTTTTGTTTAGGATTAATCTCTATCATATTCTACTCTCCTTCCAAATATGTCTTTTTCTACTTTCCCTCCCATTTTCATGTTGAGAGATGTTATTTCTCTTACCCTAACTCTGTGTGTGTGTGTGTGTGTGTGCTCTCCTTTTTTGATCAGTGCAGGTGGGAGTGATGTCCATGAGTCTGCTATTCTCTCTAACCCTTTCTTCTTGTTTAAATAAATTTTTCTACTTGCATACCCTGATTACGTGAGATAATTTCCTTAACCTCCTTCTCTCTAGTGTATTTCTCTCCCTCCCTTTCCATTGGTTTAAAGATCATTAAAATGTGATAACTCTCTTTCTAATTAGATTATCTCTATGAGACCTGATAATAAATAGGGTTCAGAAAAAACACATATATTGTATCTCCTTATTAGAATGTAAACAATTTATGAGTGTTCATTCATGTTTACCATGTCATTATCATGCTTCTCTTCACCTCTCCGTACTTCATTGCTTTTTATCATTATTTCATGCATTTTTTCTTTTGGCCTATTTGGTTCATTTTTTTCCTCATTTTAGTTCAATTGTCATCAGACTAGAACTAAAGAAACTAGTAAAACACAATGTGATTAAAAAACTGTTGGTTAAAAATTATTTGAGCTTTTGCAGAGTTAAGATTAATGAGTTTATAGGGCCATAAATTTCAGTATGCAAACATCTGTTAGATGTTGTCTTATACCCTTATTTTTGAAGATAGATATACATTTGGAGATTAGCTAATTATTTGGGGATATTGGAAGAGAAAGTAATTTAGGCTTAACTTATGTTTTGGATCAGATAGTAGACCTCAAAAATCCTATACAGCAAAATATCTACAATTCCTTTCACTTACAAACTCTTCTTTTCTAAAAGTATTTTATCAAGTAAAAAGTATGTTTTATGAAATAGCTAGTCGTGAAAATAGTAAAGCTTTTTAATTGTCAGGGAATCTCCCTGTGCCCTTTAGGACTTCCATCACCATGGATTTCCTATTAACTTGTTCCCAGAAGTGACTAAGAATTGACAGCTATTAGTTTTTCTAAGCCCATTCTATGTATGAAATAAATAACTTGGACTGAAAATTAGAGAAAATTTGACTATTCTTTATCAGGTTCTTATACCTTTTCCCCTGCATATGTGTTATTGATGCATATATTATTGATTCTTTTTAAAAATCACTTCTACTTCTCAATAGAATCCTGAAATACAGTCAAGCTATATATAGCAAAGTAATATGAATGCTTCCCTTATTCTGTACTTACGTAGCACAAATTCTCTGCTAAAGATGTAGAAGGTGGTAGTATCAGTGCTCTGGAGTCACATATGGACACTGATTCTGAATTCTGAAGTCTTTTGACATTGTTTTCTTTCATGTTATCTGGGTCTTAAAGCATTGATTCTGCTTATTTTGCTCAGTATCAGTTCATATAAATTGTGTTGTTTCTCTGAACTCCTCCTTGATCATTTTTCTAACACAGTATTTATTTTCCTCTACAATATTGTTCAGCTACTTTCCTTCATTATTTATTTATTTATTTATTTATTTTTGCTTTTTGCTGAGGCAATTGGGGTTAAGTGACTTGCCCAGGGTCACACAGCTAGGAAGTGTCTGAGACCAGATTTGAACCCAGGTCTTCCTGACTTCAGGGCTGGTGCTCTAACCACTGCACCACCTAGCTGCCCCTTTCCTTCATTATTTTTACAAATAAAAATGGTGCTGTATTCTGTAACAATTCACTCTGGTGTTGTAAAAAGAACATTTACCCTCATGTTATAATCCTATATAGTAATAGAGGAAAAACTTTTATCAATTAGAGGAATCCAAAATTGGAATAGACTGCCTTGAGAAGTAGTTGGGTTATCCCTCTTTCAAGAAGAGGCTGAATATTTACTTTGATATGTTATTTTGGGGGCATTTCTTTTATGTACAGGTTGACCTAGATTTCCTTTGGCTGTAGGCTGACTGTTAACTTTGAATTGGTAGTATTATGATTCTTTTAACTAGTAACTTTGGTTTTTGCAGAATTATTACTGAACTAAAAGACAAGATATTTAGGTAATTTCAGTTCTGCTTCTTCTATGAAACTATTCTTGAGATAATACATCATTTAAACTGTATATTATCATAATCAAAGTGAAATGATAATTCTGCCCCTGTTTTGCAGGGGTTTTGTGAAAACAAAGTATTTTTGAAGTCTTTTGGAGTAACAGTATTATAGATAAAACCCAATTATAATCCATACTGTCACCAAGGAAAGGCGTGAAGTGAATTCTGTCTCATGGAATGTAGTCCTTAGTATTTTGTTCACTTGGTTACAATGAATTACTATCCACAGATTAACCTATACAATGTTTTATCTAGTTCTTGCTCATTTAAAAGCAACTTTGTGACAAGAGTACATAATTCAGTGTTGTTTGCATTGTAAATAAGAAAAGGAAGAGGAGCCGAACCTTCTTTGTTCAGCCAGCAAATAACAATAAATTTTATTCCACGCTGGAAATTTAACTGAACTATTAAAACATTTGCCTACCCTATTCACACAAAGGAGAAAAGTGCTATGTCTGTCAAACCTCCTTTTTCTCTACTACCTTTTGTCATTTACTTTTTCCATGTAGAAGGTTCAACTTCAACATAAAAGTTCTGCTTGTGTGGGTGGAAGTGACAGAAAGGGCAGCTTTTACCTTAATATTAAGAAAAACTAAAAAACAAATCTAAAACTAGGTAGGACATGTTGCTGTGATATTTGGTGAATTTCTCATGACTATTTTTCTGGGATCTGTGTGTGTTCTTACTTTAATAAGGCCTTAAAGTTTTTGGGTTTTTTCCTCATCTTCGTTTCTTCATCTTAAAGATAAAACTTTCTTGGCTTCATCCAACTAAACACTGGACTGGGAGCCAGGAGACCTTTATTTTAATCTTGGATTTTTCACTAGCATTATTCCTTTTTTGCTCAACATAGGATTATTAGCTACTCTTCAAAAAAGTTAGAATTTTAAAAATAGAAGGAACTTAGTGATTATATAATGCAATTTCCTTTAATTTATATATGAGAAAACTTGAGAAAACCCTAGTCTCTCAGGTCTTATTGAATAATCAAAATGTTTATTTAAATTTAAATGGCCACATAATTGAATGAGAATGAGACCCATGACTAGAATATGACAGTGGAAGAGGATGTTCCTTAATCAAAATACTCAGGAAAGGTAAAAAGGAAAATGGGAAGAAAAAAGTCTGGACTTCAAATCAGAGGAGTTCACATCCACTTAGCAAGTCATCTGTGTCTCAGAGTCTCTTTCTCCATCTATAAAATGTTAGCTTAATACCTGTAGTTCCTATTTCATAGAACTCTTGAGAGGCAGGTATGAACTGAACAGAAAATATTTTGAGAACTATAGAGCAGGGATTTTAGAAAAAAATTTAATGATAGCTTTTTATTTTCAAAATACATGCAAAGAGCATTTCTATTGGGCTTATATCCCAAAGAAATCATAAAGGAAGGAAAAGGCCCCACATGTGCAAGAATGTTTGTGGCAGCCCTTTTTGTAGTGGCTAGAAACTGGAAATTGAATAGATGCCCTTCAATTGGAGAATGGCTGAATAAATTATGGTATATGAATGTTATGGAATATTATTGTTCTGTAAGAAATGACCAGCAAGATGATTTCAGAGAGGCCTGGAGAGACTTACATGAACTGATGCTGAGTGAAATGAGCAGAACCAGGAGATCATTATACACGGCAACAACAGTACTATATGACGATCAATTCTGATGGACATGGCTCTCTTCAACAATGAAATGTTTCAAACCACCTCCAATTGTTCACTGAAGAAAGCCATATACACCCAGAGAGAGGGATGCGAAATGTGGACCACAACATAACATTCTCATACTCCTTGATTGATGTTTGCTTACATTGTGTTTCCTTTATCTGATATATCGTTTGTGTAGATAAGATTTTTCCTGCACACCAATGATAAGTTTGGAAATATGTATACATATATTCGATTTGCCAATATTTTAACATAATTAACATGTAGTGGATATCCTGCCATCTAGGGGAGGGGTGGGGAGTTGGGGGGAAAAATTTGTAACGGAAAGCTATGTAAGGGTTATTGTTGAAGAATTACCCACACATATGTTATGCAAATAAAATAAAAATTTAAAAAAAAAATACATGCAAAGAGAGCTTTTAACATTCATCCTTGCAAAACCTCATGTTCCAAATTTTTCTCCTTTTCCTCCATGCTCCTCCCCTAAACAGTAAGACAGCAGGAATTTCTAACCTCTTTGGGGTTTCCAGCCCCAGAGGGATCTGTGGCTAGACTTCAGGAAGTCTCTGAACTTGGATGGGAAAATAATTTCATCTTTACTTTTTACTAACTTCTAGCTGAATTTTAGTATTTATTTCAATTATGAATTTCAAAAATAAAACAACATTCTAAAAAGTGCTTCATAGCCTTTACCAGACTCCCAAAGGAATCACAACCCAATGTTTAAGAACTCTTTCTTCTTAGTATCCGGAATATAACAACTTATCATTAGAAAGAAGATAAATTTCAGAAGGATAAATTTCAGTGTAAGATTTAAATAAACTATACATTTAGGAATTGTGTGAATTTTAAAAGCTCCCTTAAATGTTCATGATAAATCACATCTGTTTATTTAGCAAATTTTTATGGGCAATTGGATTTAAGTGACTTGCCTTTCATCACATAGGTAGTAAGTGTTAAGTGCCTGAGGACAGATTTGATCTCAGGTTCTCCTGATTCCAAGGCTGGTACTCTATGTACTATGCCATCTAACTTCGCTTCTTCAGAGGCTTTAATCAATCTATTCTAAATCAAACTGTTTTGTAAAGTTAAACTATGAAGTACATAGTATAGCTTTCACTGTCCCCAAAGTGAAGATTCTGTTGGATTAGGGGGGGAAAATAAAAATTAAACACAAAAATATATACAACATAATTTCCCAAGGAGGGGAGATCCTTAGCAATTGTAGAAGTTGGGATAGGCTTCATGTTATTAACCTTTTTTGTGACATATACATGTTTGGCAATCTGGTAAGCCTACAAAATTCTCAGAATAATGCTTCCAATTATAAAATAAATTGTATTACATTACAAAGGGAATAAGTTATATTGATTATGATTTTTTTTTAAATTCACAGGTGTTAGATTAAGAATTCTTGATACATAGGAGGTAGCATTTGAGCCAAGTTTTAAGGGAAGCTAGGGATTTTTACTAGGTGAATGCAAAAAGGAGGGAGTTCATACAATGGTATTTGGGCAGCCTGTGGAAAAACACAGAGATGGAAAATGGTTATCTTTAATGGATAATGTCAATAGGACATTTAGATGGACCATAGAATATGTGGAGAAGAGTTATGTGGTAATCCTAGAAAGGTAAATTGGATCTAGATTGTGAAGAGCTTTAAAAATGAAAATTTTATAGAGCACCAGCCCTGAAGTCAGAAGGACCTGAGTTCAAATCTAGTCTCAGACACTTAATATTCCCTAGCTGTGTGACTGTGGGCAAGTCACTTAACCCCAATTGCCTCAGTAAAAAGTAAAAAATAAAAATGAAAATTTTGTATCAAATTCAAGAGAGAGACACTGTAGCTACTTGAGTAGGAGAATGATATGGTCAAACATGATCAGGCTTATGGATCTCATTCATTCAGTTACAATATCTTATTTTAGTTCCAAGAGATATTAATATTACTCATTAAAATAGCTCTTTAAGGTCAGGGAGTATCTTTTTCCTCTTTTTTTGTATTCCTAGTTCTCAGCACATTGCCTGGAACATAGTAGGAGCTTAATAAATGCTTCATTTAAAAAAAAATCTGTTATACTGAGATTACAATTTAAAGTTTTCTTATGTAAGATAAGGGGGTTGAACATCTAAGTTTTAATGATTCTTTGAATATTGTTGAAAGTCTTTTTTCCTCCCTTTGTGGTACATACTTTATTGATAGAATATTATTCTCATTTTACAGATGGGAAAACACAGAGGCAAAGAATCATTTAAGGTATAAAATCTAAATTTACATTATGTTAGTTGAGGAAATATAGAAATAGAATCCCAATTGCCAGTATATTGATTTAAAGAATTTGTCATGTTTTCTTCCTTTTTAATGCAAACTTGGCTTTTTTTTGCCAAGAATGCATTCTTGTCCTGATTTTTAAGTAGTCTGGCAATTTGATGGAAATGTTAAAGTTTTCCTAAGCTTCCAGTCTGAAGTATTCTAGCTACAGAAAGGCCTATAATTATTTGACATATACAATTTCGGTTAAAATTGTGGTTCTTAAAAGCTACAAGATTTAAAGAATTCTCAGATCTTTACAAGTTCAAATCCCATCATCATAATGTTACAGTAAATTAATTATAAGGAAAATATAATAAAGCTCTTTTTACATGGTATAGTGTTGATCTTGGAGCCTTGGGTTCAAACTCTAACCCAATACTTGCCTTGAATAAAATTCAAGCTTTAATTTAAGCTTCTCAGAGCTGCAGTTTTCTTATGTGCAAACTGTCACATCACAGAGTTGTGAGGAAAAAATTTCATAAAATGAATAGTGCTATGTAAATGAGTTGTAATGGTGGTGTTACATTCCAAAGTGTGGTCCATGGAAACTGTTATCAAGTTATTTAATTCTCTACAATAATGGTAATATAAAACTCATTTTTTTTCTAACCTCCTTTGTATAATTTGTAAACTCCATGTCACCTCATTTATCTGGCATGAATGGGAAAATGAAGTGTTCCATATAAAAGAATAAATAACTAAAGCATATATCCTTTTTATTGCCAAATTCTTGTTTAATTTTTACTTTCTTGGATAGATATATTTAAACTTTTTTTAAACTTATGAGCAAGTGGTATAGAATATAATTTAACTTCCTGATGATAAATGTTTATCATTAGCAATATTAATTATTGCATTATACATACAGTATTGTTCTATTTTAACTTAGTGAGTTTTTTTTTCTTTGCTGTCATTTTATTAAACTATTGTCTTATATACAACTATAATTGCTCTCAATTTCTCTTCTAATTTGTTGCTTTTAGTCTGGACTGAGAGAAATAAGTTTAATTTTAAAAATTTGAAAAAATAAATTTTCTAATAAATGTTTCAGATTAAATGGTCCTTTTGGGGGAAGGAGGAGGAAAGAGTCTTTAATTTCAGATTCACAGCTATGTTCTAGAAGGTTGGTTGCAATTAGCTAGTTGTGTTCTGAAGGCTGAGGAGATAGCTGTTGCTGAATTTTTTAAAAAATAATTCTGTTTTGAAATTCTAGCTTGGATATTAGATCCTTGAGATATTTGATGCAAAGATCTTTATTAGTATTTTTTATGTTGTCCTGGATGCATTGATTCTTATATAAGAACTTCTCTTTTTTATTAAATCTTTTTATTTGCAAAACATATGCAGGGGTAATTTTTCAACACTGACCCTTGCAAAACCTTCTGTTCCAAATTTTTCCCTCCTTCCCCCATCCCCTCCCCTAGGTGGCAGGTAGTCCAATACATGTTAACTATGTTAAAATATATGACAAATCCAATATATGTATACATATATATATAGTTATCTTGTTGTACAAGAAAAATCGGATCTACAAGGAAAAAAAAAACCTGAGAAGGAAAACAAAATGTAAGCAAACATCCACAGAAAGCATGAAAATGCTATGTTGTGGTCCGCACTCAGATCCCATAGTCCTCTCCCTGGTTGTATATGGCTCTCTTCATCACTGAACAATTGGAACTGATTTGAAACATTTCATTGTTGAAGAGAGCCATGTCCATCAGAATTGATCATCATATAGTATTGTTTTACCGTGTGTGATCTCCTGGTTCTGCTCATTTCACTCAGAATCAGTTCATGCAAGTCTCTCCAGGCCTCTCTGAAATCATCCTGCTGGTTGTTTCTTACAGAACAATAATATTATATGACATTCATATACTATAGTTTATTCAGCTATTCTCCAATTGATGGGCAACCATTCAGTTTCCAGTTTCTAGCCACTACAAAAAGGGCTGCCACAAACATTTTTGCACATGGAGGTCCCTTTCTCTCCTTTAAGATCTCTTTGGGATATAAGCCCAATAGAAACACTTCTGGCCAAAGGGTATGCACATTTTGATAACTTTTTGAGCATAGTTCCAGACTCCTCTCCAGAGTGGTTGGATCCATTCACAGTTCACAGTTGGATTCAGTGTCCCAGTTTTCCCACATCCCCTCCAACATTCGTCATTATATTTTCCTATCATCTTAGCCAATCTGGCAGGTGTGTAGTGGTATCTCAAAGTTGTCTTAATTTGCATTTCTTTGAACAATAGTGATTTGGGGCACCTTTTCATATGACTAGAAATAATTTTAATTTCTTCATCTGAAAACTGTTCTTATCCTTTGACCATTTATCGATTGGAGAGTGGCTTGGATTCTTATAAATAATGAGACAATTCTCTATATGTTTTAGAAATGAGGCCTTTATCAGAACCCTTAAATGTAAAGATGATTTCCCAATTTATTGCTTTCCTCCTAATCTTGTCTGCATCAGTTTTGTTTGTACAAAAACTTTTTAACTTAATATAATCAAAATTATCTATCTGATGTTCAATTAAGAGTTCCAGTTCTTCTTTGGACGCAAATTCCTTCCTTCTCCACAGGTCTGAGAGGTAAACTATCCTATGTTCCTCTAATTTGCTTATAATATAACTCTTTGTCTAAATCATGAACCCATTTAAATCTTATCTTGGGTATGTGGTGTTAGGTGTGGGTCAAGCCCTAATTTCTTCCATACTAGTTTCCAATTTTCCCAGAAGTTTTTGTCAAATAGTGAATTATTATCCCAAAAGCTGGGGTCTTTGGGTTTATCAAACACTAGATTGCTATAGTTTTTGCCTAGTTTGTCCTGTGATCCTATCCTATTCCACTGATGGACTATTCTGTTTCTTAGCCAGTACTAAATGATTTTGATGACTGCTGCTTTATAATATAGTTTTAGATCTGGCACAACTAGGCCACCTTCATTAGCATTTTTTCATTAATTCCCTTGAAATTCTTGACCTTTTTTTCTTTCAGATGAAGTTTACTACTATTTTTTTCTAGATCTGTAAAATAATTTTTGGGGAGTTTGATTAATATGGCACTAAATAAGTAGATTAATTTAAGTAGTATTGTCATTTTTATCATATTTGCTTGGCCTTCTCATGAGCACTTGATATTTTTCCAACTGATTAGGTCTAACTTTACTTTTGTGGAGAGTGTTTTGTAGTTTTATTCATATAGTTCCTGACTTTCCCTTGACAAATAGATTCCCAAATATTTTATACTATCAACAGTTATCTTGAATGGAATTTCTTTTTGTATCTCTTGCTGTTGACCTTAGTTGGTAATATATGAAAATGCTGATGATTTATATGGATTTATTTTGTATCCTACAATTTTGCTAAAGTTGTGAATTGTTTCTAGTAGTTTTTCAGTTGAGTTTCTAGGGTTCTCTAAGTATACCATCATATCATCTGCAAAGAGTGATATTTTGGTTTCCTCATTACCAACTCTAATTCCTTTAATTTCTTTTTCTTCTCTTACTACCAAAGCTAACATTTCTAATACAATATTAAATAGTAATGGTGACAGTGGGCAGCCCTATGCAAGAATTTCTCAATTTGATATAATCATTATTTTAACTTTTGTGATTGCTCTATCACTCATTTTGTTAGGAATGCTTCCCCTGGTCATAGCTAACTTTTTTTTTGTGGTGTGGGCTTTTTTTATCCAGGTCACATTTTATTAGCTTTCACTTCTCTCTTCTTTGAGGCCTGTCAGATTAGACTATAAATTTACCTCTGGTGAGGGGACAGAGCCATGGTGATAGACCAAAAAGAACTGAAGTCAGCTACTCTCCCCAAACTCCTGCAAAAACAGATTTAGAAAATGTGTCAAACTGAATCTTAATGGGGAAATCCAGAAAGAATCATAGTGAGTCATTTATCCAGCCCAGTTCAGCATAGGGAGACAAATGGGGAGATATACAGATCCTGGGAATTGGGTCAGGGAAGCAGCACACTGTGCAGAACACTCCTAGGAAGAGGCTGTGCACCAGTGCAAAAGGAATTTCCAGATCATCTCAGGGCTCTTTCAGAGTCATGCTGGACTAGCATAATGAGGACAAGATGCCAACTGGAAAGTTGCATACAATTTAGTTCTGAATTATTGTTATTTGTTCTTTGTTCTCAAAAAGAATCATGATATTGGGAAAGTGATGTCATGATTTCAAGTGAATTGGATTTAAATGAGGGAGGGCTGGGGGAAGTCATCAGTTTTACTTTCTTCTCCTGAGCCATCTGGGCCAAGTGACAAGATATACATCAAAAAAACTGGAGATGAGCCCCAGTTCTAGTCAGAAACCTTGGCCTTTTTAGCCTAAAGTCTTTCCCAAGACTCAGTTTGACTAAGACAATGCCCAATCAGTGATTAATACTAGGTGAGAAATTAGGCAAAAGGTGATCTCTTTTACCTCCTCAAAAAAAGAAAAATCGATCTGGGAGAGGAAGACCCTCAGATTTTCTGGCCTATCTATAAAGGAATAACCAAGGCAAGAGTCTTAGTTGTTGCTCTTTATTCTCAGAGGACCAAAATAATATCTTTGTGTTACAGTAAAGTTACAATGTCAGACTGTCTGATTCACAGGCCAATATGAGCTCAGAATACTCTTATCACAAGTCAGACACAAATAGTCCATCATATGAGTGCTTGCCTTGTGTGAGTTCTTCATAAAATAATCTTTTAGTTTGGCATTCAAACATCATGGCCAGCCTATTGGAATTTTCTGCAGCAGAATCTGAATGTTTGGCAGTTTACCTCAAGAAAGGACCTCAGTTGTAGAGGTCTAGCAGGATCGAGGTGGAGAGCAAGGATCATTAAGAATTCTGGAGAGAGTCTGCACTTTAATGTTGATGTCTAAAAGTAGGCTGTGGATTGTCTCACTGAGATAACCAATTGCTTAATCATTTATAAAGTACTTTGAGATCCTTTGATAGAGTTGGCAAATCATGTAACATTTTAAAACCTGCTTTTTTTTTCATTTCCATAGTCATATTGTGTATTGTGTACACCCTGAGTTGTACTTGCAAGATACTGCACACGTCTGATGAATGAATACAAGTGAGTGAACAAAAAAAAGAGAGAGAGAGAAAAGACCTCAGTGTCTGGTATCTTATTCTGTCAGGTGATCCTCAGAATCTTCCTTAGACAATTCAAATGGGAGTGATTCAGTTTTCTGGCATGATGCTGATATACTGTCTAGATTTCACAGGCATATAACAGTGAGGTTAGCACAATGACTCTGTAGACCTAGATCCAAGGAGAGCCTACAGTTCTTTCACTTTGAACCAATAGAGCTTTCTAGGTGGCTAATGGGTATAGAGTGTAGCAATACTCTTCTATTACCCAGACCCATATCCAGGGCAGAAACTTGCAGAGTTCAGACTGGGGACAGCAAGCAATCAGGATCAAACCTTGGATCAGACCACTTTGGAACTACTTTTGAGAAAACTTGAAGATCCCCAGCCTGTCCCTGAGATTCTGGAATAATATAACATTCAGTAGTCCAAGAAGGCAACAAAAGGACCCATATCTTCCCTCCAGAAGCACGCCAGAACCCAGCCCTAACAATTCTGAAGTCAGAAAGTAGGCTGGAAGGCTGGATAAGCAAATGGAAAAAACACTACCATAATGATTTAATATTGTTACAGAAGCTCAAGATAAAAACACAGAAGAAGAGAATTATTCCAACATCTACAAGTAATGCTTCAAAGAATAATATTCAAATATGTGTTGATGACATGTTTTTCCTCTAAACCTATCATCATCTGGGTTCACAGAAGGTGTACAATTAGAAAAGACCTAGGAGTGGTTATCATATCTAAATAATTATAAAAAAGGAATGGAAAGAGAGGGGAAAAGAAAATGCTGGGGTGGAAGGGAAAGGAAAGTGAGGGACAATAATTAAGGTAACCAAGAAGATATCTATACAAACAAGGAGTGGGTAGGTGAACAACTGACACTTGAATCTCACCCTTATCTGAATTGGTCAAAATAAGGAAGAATACACCCATACATACACACAGACATAGAGTTGTATCTAGAAATATATTTCACTTAACAGGGAAATAAGAGGAAAAGGGGGAAAATTAGGATAATAGATTAAAGGAGGGGGACTAGTTTTAACCAAAACAAGCTCATATTTACAGCCCATTTTAAGATATTATAATGGGAATCTGAAGAGTATCCATAAATTGGAGAAGTGGATGAACAAGTAATGATATATAAATTTGATAAATATTAACTTAGTTAATTAACATCAGCATCATGAACAACCAGTACTCTACAATATTGATTATGAAGTATGCTGTCCCCTTCTTTATGGAGAGATGAAGGATTTAATATACAAAATCAACCAAATTTTTTTCAGACATGGGCAGCTTTGATTGACCATATATGTTGGTATTAAGGGTCTTTTTTATGTTCTCAATTGAGAACTCAAAGTAGAATGTAAGGTGAATCTTGGCTGATTAAAACAAAATATCTAAATTTTTTTAAAAAGGAAAAATATTTTGGTAGGAAATATGATTACTACTTTGATAGTTGAGTATGATAATTTTTAAGTTATATTGAGAAAAACAAAGGGTTGGGTCCTTGCTCAGATTAATAATAATAATAATAGATGGAAAAGAGGCAGAGCTGTCCAACTCTCATTTTCCTTCTTTTTTTCCCCCTGCTCAGGAGTACATAGAGCAAGAGACAGAACAAAACTGGTTTAAAAAGGTTAGTACTTAAGATGAGTAAGTAGATAGTCAGTGAGCACCTACCTGCCTTTAATCAGTTCAAGATACCTGAAGATCTGGAAGCATTTAGTGGATTTCAAGCTCAATAAGAATCATCAGTCATTAAGAATCATCAATACAAGGCAGTTCCAATAGACTTGAGATGGAAAATGCCATCCTCATCCAGAGTGAGAACTGTAGAGACTGAATGTGGATCAAAGTATAGTATTTTCATTTTTTTGTTTGTTCCTCTTGATCTCATTTCCCTTTTGATCTCATTTTTCTTGCACAACATGACAAATATTGAAATATGTTTAAAAGAATTGCACATATTTAATCTATATCATACTGCTTGCTGTCTTGGAGAGGGGGAGGTAAGAAAGAAGGAAAAAACTTTGGAATGTAAAATCTTACAAAAATGAATGTTGAAAACTATCTTTACATGTATTTGGAAAAATAAAATACTATTGAAATTAGAAAAAAATCATCAGTGTACTATTATTGTAGCCAAAAAAACTAATTAAATCTCTGGTTATGTAAATATATATATAATATAGGTAATAATCCTGCTATATTTTGCTTTGGTGAGACCATATCTAGAATATTCTACTCCATTCTGCATGTCATATTTTAGGAAGGACATTGAAAAACTGAAATGTATCCATGTGAAAGCAACCAGGATGGTGAGAACTTTTGAATTCATACAATATGAAAATTAGTTGGGGAGTGCCAGGGATATCTAGCTTGTAGGAAAGAACTCATCCTCTTCAAATATTTCAAGAGCTATCACATGTAATAGGTAACAAACGTGTTCAGCTTGGCCTCAGAAAACAGGACTAGGAGAAATAAGTTGAAGTTGCATGGAGATATTTTTAGGTTTGAGATAAGGAAAAACTTCCTAACTATTAGAAATAACCAGAAGTAGGATTAGCTGACTTAGGAGCTGACTTTCAGAGTCTTGTTTCTATATGTCTAGGCACATCATTAATTGCTCTCATTTCATATTATATTCAGTTTTAGAGTTAGAAAAATATATTGGAAAATAACTTTATGTGCAACATGCATTATCAGTTTTTGGAAGAGAAATTGCTTCTCCTTTTACTTGCAACTGCTATTTTAATTTTATACAAATACATGCATAATTTTTCTCTGTCTGGCAATAGGCTCCATCAGAATCTCCTATCAGTACTATAAAGTACTTCCTTTTTGAGTATTAATAGTACTGGATGCTTAATTTCTGAAGGTAATAATATGTTTTACTGTTACCTAACACCCAGTCTTACATTCATCCATTTTTTATTTTCACAGAAAAATATGAATTTGTATTTAAGATCTTACAGAAACTAAAATTGGTTTTCACTTAATATTTTTAATTGGTGCGGTCTTCTACCTTATTTCAGATTCAGAAGAAGATGTGGTTGAAACACCTGCAGTGTTTCATGATGAACATACCCACCAGGAGATAAAGGGTCACAAAACACTAGCAACTCCTGCAGTTCGTCGCCTTGCCATGGAAAACAATGTAGGTTCTCCCACTAATTTTTCTGCATGTATTCCTACTTTTAAAAAAAAAAAGATGACATGTATTTGTTATTTCAGAGAAAAATTTGAGGTCTTAAAAGCTACTGAACAATTTTCTAAGTGCAGTCCAGACCAGTTTTACTAATTACTTAATTTGGGGTCCATGTAATTGTTCATCTGTAGCATCTGTCCAAGATCTATGTGTAAATGGACCCATCTATCAACTTGTCCCTGGGCTTTTGATCCAACTACATATGCTAGTTTAGGCAATAGGAATTCTTCATCTACTTGATTTTTCTTTTCAAAGCTGGAAAGAACTTTAGAGACACCATTTAATATTTAACCTGTTACTGAAAAAGAATTCTCTTTATAGTGTATCAGTTGCCTAAAGTTGTTTGCATGTTGTCTCTTCCATTAGAATGTGAGCTCTTTGAGGGCAGACTATGAAGACTATCTCTTCAGCACTTAGCACAGTGCCTGGTACATAGTAAGTGCTTAATAAATGCTTTGTTTACTGACTGGCCATCCAGCTTTTGTTTGAAGACCTCCAATGAAGGAATCATCCCTTATTTTCTCAAATTATCCATTCTACTCTGAGATAGCTTCTACACATTGCTGCCCTCTGGGATCAGACAGAACATTTCTACTTTCTATTCCACTATTTCTGTTTAGCTATTTGAATGCTCCTGTCATGGTCCTGCCAAGCTAATTAATGTCCTTACTAAAATGTGGTGCTCAGAGCTGAACATATACTTCAAATAATGGTCTGACAATTGCATAATATAAGCTATTCATTTTCTAGACATACTTCACTATTCCCTTAATGCAACCTGTAAAAACAGTAATAACAATATTTTTATTAGACAGTATTAATAGTAGTTTTGGCTGTTATATACTGTTGACTCATGGAGTTTGTAGGCCATTAAAATCCCTTTTTCATCTTTTTCAGATGAACTGTTGTTTAGCCATATCTCTCATCTTGTACTTGTGAAGTTGAATTTTTTTTAACAGATTCAAGTACTGTACTTATTTGTTGATCTCTTTTTAGATCTCTAATTTGATACCCAGTATATGAGCTTCTTTGGAGGCTCTACAATATTTAGGGACTTGTTTTAAACCACACAATATCATCTGCAGAGAGGAGCCTATAGGTGACTTCATAAAGTTTCAGGAATACTTCTGCCACTTGAACACTTTGCTGGATATCCTTCATGATAGAGTGGTTAACATCTTTGGTGAGCAAAAGCCTCCCTATTTTGTGCCTAGATTGATATTAATGATTGGGGTTGTTGGACAAAATGATTCCTCTGTCATTTTTCGTGAAATCTTGAAAATTGCAAAAGACTCCCTCCAGATTAATTATCTTTATGCATTGCTTTATTTGAATAGGTATCCCCAATTCCTCATTAGTTCCTTTAGTGCATTTAGTGTTCAGTTTTTCAATGGAAATTTATTTTTTCTTATATCTCCTCCTGTCCATAAATTGATAAAGCACATTGCATACTTAGAGCCATGAAATATCACACACTTTCCAAAGAAGCAAAATTTCAGGTGATCCAAAAGCTAGTGGAAAAACACATTATTATATATAAACTGTAGCATATTGCCAAGGAAGAATAGAATGTTAAAAGTCATACAAGATCATCAGAAAGCTATATGATCAGAGAATATTCTGGGCTAGCGAGAAGGAAGGATTCATGCTCCATTGATGTCCAAGGAAGGCTAGGAGTTTGATAGTCTCTGGAGACTCTATGGGAGGACAGGTACAAGAGCTGTATAAAATGAAAAAGCACAGATAGTTTGTGGTTTCTTATTGTTGGATGTACTACATGGATAAGATTACTGAAGCAAAGTATCAATCACTGATCATTCAAGTTTCAAAATATTCTTATAAGACCTATTGAAATAATATTTATTCATATTTATGTATCAGCATAATAGAATGACGTTTGGGGAGAAGGCAAAGATATAACAAAAGAAAATTTTTCCTGATAAAATTAATAAAGAATGTTGGAAAATGAGGAATAATAACTATTCACATGAATATAATTTTTTATGGTTTAGAGACAGTGAATTTGTTGCTTCAAATGAACAAGAGTTATCTTAAGAATTACTGTCTATAGAAATGGGTTATAATATTTGATCATAATTTGACTTATCACAAATAAATAAAGGACAATACTGTAGCTAATCATCTGTTTATGGAAGTAGTAAATGATTAGAAATTACCTAGTAGTAATCTCATGGTTCCAAATCTTGACATTTGATTTTGCTTTTTTAAATAAAGTTAAATTAAAAACATTTAAACATAGCTTTTAAAACTATTTAGTCAGAAAATAATTTACATAAATCCAGTTATCCTGTATATCTAGGACTCATAAAATAAACATAGTTTTTGAAGAATTAAAGTTGCAGGTAAGGCCCAAAGGCACAGACAAAATAGCATATCTAAAAATGTTTTGGAGACTTTAAAGTGCTATTTAAATGTCAGTTATTACTAGTGTTATTGAAGCTCATGTGTGAGTTTCAGCATATTGCCAGCAGTAATGACCAAGAGGTGTATTACCAGAAGACATAATGTGTCCATGCACTGAGAAACTATAATGGAAGGATAGTCTTTTGGGTCTATTGGTGTCTATGTAGTGTTAGGATATTTATTTATTTATTTATTTTTAATTTTATTTTTTTTTCCTTTTTGCTGAGGCAATTGGGGTTAAGTGACTTGCCCAGGGTCACACACCTAGAAAGTGTTAAGTGTCTGAGACCAGATTTAAACTCAGGTCCTCCTGACTTCAGGGCTGGTGCTCTATCCACTGCACCATCTAGCTGCCCCGTGTTAGGATATTTAAAGAAATATTCCAAGCATGTTAAATGGACATTTTGTAGAAGATTTATGGGAGAGCATGGACAGAACTTGCACAGAATGAAAAGATGAATGTAATCTGCAGTATTGGAGGTAATACTCAAGTTGATGGAATTATAGATTCATCGAGGTTGTGACAGTATGAATACAGTGTCTTTCAAGGATAACTTAGTCCTTTGAAAAATATTTCTATGAGGTGGGGCAAAGCCAAGATGGCAGAGAAAAGGCAGGGACTTATATGAGTTCTCCTAAATTCCCTTCTAAACAACTTTAAATAATACCTCAAAGCAAATTCTGGAGCAAGAGAACCAGGACAGGGTAAAACTCCAGACAAAGACAATGTAGAAGGTCAACAGGAAAAGTATGTTGTGCCACGATGAAAGTGGAACACAATCTAGTATAGCCCATGCCCCTGCAAACCAGTAGCAGGCTGTGTGGATGACTGAATCAGCAGTAGCAGCATTAGAGGGTTCCAGGACTTTTAACCTACAACACAGAAATAGAGCTAGACAATAGATCAGAAGGAGATTATAGGTGTCCCTTTGCTGGCACTGGATGCAGACTCTTCTGCATTTTCCATATGCAGATCTGGGTCCCAGTCCCAGGGTGAGGAACAGCAATAGCACAGCAGAATTTGAAGTTGCAGAGGATGAAAATGGACCTTGGTTTCAGTTTCAGGGTGGAAAAGAATGTATGTGGTTGCTCATACATCAGAACATAGATCAGGAGAATAGTAAATACATCTCTTCTTAGATCATAACCTACCACCTTGGAAGAACCAAAACATTCAGATTCTCCAGAACTAGCTCCAAAAAACAGCTGCACAAAAAATCTGAAGCTTGGGACAGTACCATCTCCACCCCAGAAATAGAGCCCAACTTCAACATCACATTAAAAGTCAAGAAATAGTTTGGAAAAATGAGCAACAGCAATAGCAATAAAAGAATAAGTCCATAGAAAATTACTGTGGTGACAGGGAAGATCAAAGCACAAACTGAGAAGACAACAAAGTCCAAATCACCACATCCAAAGTCTCAACAAAAAAAAAGAAAAGAAAAGAAAAAAGAAATCTCAAGTCCAAAAGGAATTCCTGGAAGAGTTCAAAAAAATCTGTTAAAAATCAGATAAGAGGGGGGAAATGGGCAAAGAAATGAGGACAAGGAAATAATAGGGGAAAAAAGTCAACAGCTTGTTAAAGGAGGTACAAAAAATACTGAAGGAAACAAGAACTTAAAAACAGAATAGATCAAATGGCAAAAAAAAAAGGTTAAACAAAAACACCAAGGAAAATTTCTTAAAAATTAGAATTGGGCAAAAGGAAGCTAATGACAACAAAATCAAAAGAATGAAAAAGTAGAAGAAAATGTGAAATATCTCAATGAAAAAATGAATGATCTGGAAAATAGATTGAGGAGAGATATTTTAAGAATTATTGGACATCCTGAAAGCCTTCATGGCTTTCAGTCCATAAAACCATGCAGACCCTGAATGGGCCTAAATATCATCTTTCAAGAAATTATCAAGAAAAACCAGCCTGATACTCTAGAACCAGACAGCAAAATAGAAATTTATTACTTCCTAAAAGAGATACCTGCATGAAAACTCCCAGGAATATAAGGGCTAAATTCTAGACCTCCCAGGTCAAGGAAAAATATTGCAAGAATTCAGAAAGAAACAATTAAAATGTCATGGAGCCACTGCAAGCATCCAGAAAGAAACAATTCAAACAAATATCATGGAGCCATAGTCTGGATAATACAAGATTTAGTTAGTTAGAAACTACCAAAACTGAATAGAAAATTTGACTTTCAAATATAAAACTCAAGAGAAGCATAAAAAGATAAACAGAAAAGATAAACCATAGGGTATTCAATTAAAATGTTTACATTGCTACGTAAGAAGATAATAATTGTAACTTCTAAGAAATTTCTCATTATTATGGAAGTTAGAAGGAATAGATTATATACATATAGATTAATGTGAGTTGAATATAATAGGATGATATCTAAAAAAGTAAAGGGTAAGAAAGAGGAATGCACTGAAAAGGGAGAAAGAAGAAGTAAAATGAGATAAATTATCTCTTATCAAAGCATGATGGACCTTTTATAGTGGAAGAGAGAATAGGAAAAGTTATGGTGGGGTGTGCTTGAACTTTTGTCTCATAAGAATTGGTTCAAAGAGGGAGTAATATATACACTCAGTTGGGTTACCATATGAGAAAGTAGAAAGAGAAAAGAATAAAAGAAGGGATGGGTGGCTAGTAAAAGGGAAGGCAGATTGGGGGAGAAGCAGTAGTCAGATACAAAGTACTTTTGAGGATGGGCATGGTAGAAGGAGAAAGACTGGTATAAGTGGAGGAAAATAGAACAGAAGGAAATACATAGTAATATCTTTGGGGGAAAAAATTTACAAGTTTCTTGATAAAGGCCTCATTTCTCAAAAATTTAATAAACTGAAGCAATTCCCAGTTGATAAACAATCTAAGGATATGAATAGGCAGTTTTCAGACATTAATCAAAACTATTGTCATATAAAAATGGTCTAGATTTATTAGAGAAATACAAATTAAAACAATTCTGAAATACCCTTCTACACTTATCAGACTGGCTAATATAACAAAAAAGGAAAGTGACAAATGTTGGAGGGGATGTGGGAAAATTGAGACACTAATGCACTGTTGGGAAGTTGTGAACTGATTAACTGGAGAGGGATTTGGAAGACTATAAAATTATGCATATTCTTTAACCCAATGATACTACTACTAGGTTTATATCCCAAAGAGATTAAAGAAGCAGGAAAAGGACCTATATATACAAAATACAGCAACTCTTTTTATGGTGGCAGAGAACTGGGAATTGAGGGGATGCCCATAGATTGGGGAATGATTGAATAAGTTGTAGTATGTAATTGTGTACTGTCTGAAACGATGAGCAGAATGTTCTCAGAAAAACCTGGAAAGCCTTACATTAACTGATGCTAAATTAAATGAGTAGGATTAGGAGAACATTGTACACAGTAACAGCAATATTGTAATGATCAATTATGACAGCTCTTCTCAGCAATAAAATGATGCAAGAAATTTCAAAAGACTCATGATGAAAAATGCTGTTTATCTGTAGAGAAAGAATGGTTGGAGTCTGAATGCAGAGAAGCATACTTTTTTGGTCTGTTTTCTTTTACAAAATGACCAATATGAAAATACATTTTGTATGACTACACATATCCTATATCAAATTGCTTGCCTTCTCAATGTGGAGAGAAGAGAGGGAATTTGGGGAAAATATTAAATATATTTTAAAGAAAGAGAAAATAAAACTTAAAACAGAGGAATTGATGCATAATAATTACAAAAATGTAGTAATTTCTTTACCCACATTAATATAGACAGAATCATAGTTTTAATAGAAATACTTAGTAGCTACATCAAAAATTTTAAAAAGGTATGGAATAAGGTAGTCTAAAATCATGATTTTAAATCAAGTTAATTTATAACATCTTATTTACCCAGTATTTAACAATGTAAATTAAACATTTTAAACAATAGACTTCTACTGAGTAAAATTCTGGTGTTGAAAGACATTAAAAAACAGTTAATTGTATTTGTGTACTACTATTAACTAAGTCACATTCATCTTAAATGAGTGAATAAAAGCATTTATTAAGCATTCTTTGTGCCAAATTCTATGCTAAACTTTGAGGCTACAAATAGAAAAGCAAGACTCAGGGAGTTTACAATCTAATTGGATGAGACAGCACATATGAGAGAATTCATGTAAGGCCTGGTGGTCTGGGCTATTAGGGTACAGTGGCAGAAGTAGGCAATGCCTGCTTAAGGTTCAGCAATGGAGATGGTGGCAATGATATCACTTAGACCTGATCCTTTAGGCCTATAATAATATACATTGGTGAGGTTTTAAGCAGTTTGACAATGGCAAGAGCATTGGATTTTAATTTAGAAGAGTTAGATTTGAATACTGTGACCCTGAACATGTTATTTGACCTCTCATTCATGATCTCTAAAATCGGAAGCTTGGATTAGATGACTTCTAAGGCCCTTTTCATATCCTGTGATCTATTACAGTCCCTCACCTAATAAATTAATTTGTTGTACAACATCCCAAACATTTTAAATATATCTGATGAAAAGGATTTAAGTACCACATGAAACCACAAACTACGTGTTACAGTGAACTCACGAATGAAAAAGTCCATTCCATTTTCAAACAGATCTTGTTAGTTTTTCCTTATATCAATAAGGACCAAAACCTTTTTCCTTGTAATTTAAGATTATAGAGTCTCAATATTGGAAATCCAACCTGAAACTAAAGATATCCTTCTTTAGTATTCTCAACAAGTCATCATTTAGCCTCTGCTTAACCTAATCCTTCCTGCAGCTACCTATTCTACTTTGGGACATTTTTAATTTTTAAGAATGAAACTATATGACATGAAGTGAATACAATCAAGAAAACATTGTACTCAATAACAAAAATATGATAACAGTAACCAACTCTGAAAGATTTAGCTACTTTGATCAATATAGCCATCCATGGCAGATACAAAAGATTCATGATGAAAAATATTATTCACCTCCAGAGAGAGAGATTTGATGACAAATTGAAACATTTTTTCTTATTTTCTTTATTTTTCTTGCTTTTTTGCAACATAGCTAATGTGGAAATGTTTTGCATGACTTCCTAATGAGTAAAAAAGGAACTGGAGGAATGGAGAACATTTAGAATTCCAAATTTAAAAACTGAATGTTTAAAAAAATTTTTTTTCTATCAAGTTAAAATTTGGTTCCCAGCACCTTCCACCTATTCACTGATTCTAGTTCTTTCAAGAGCCAAGTAGAACAAGAATTAATCCACTTTGATTTGGTAGCTTTTCAAATACTCGAAGACAACTGTTATGTTCCCCTAAACTTTATTTCCTATAGGTTAAATTTCCCTACTTTCTTCAATCTTCCTGGTCCCTAGGGATTGCCATCCTCTGATGTGGGTTCCTTGGAAATTAAACTTACAAATTTCCTTCCTAAAATATGGCATGCAGAACTAATTATGTGTTCTGAACAAGGCAGAATATCTGCAACTTCTGCCCACTTGTCCTAGTTCTCCCTTCAGGAGAGAAGTGGAATAAATCTTAGCCCTCTTCCACAAGATAGCTTTTGAAAACTTTGCCTGTCTCTTTTTTTCCTCCAGACTAATATCCTCAATTGAATCAAGCAATCCTTAACCCATTGATTAAGATATTCACATGCCAAATGTGCCTCTAAAAGATGATTTTTGATAATTTTTATACTCTTCTAACAAAAAAAAGAAAATGAGAAGATATTTGAGAGCTTTGATATGGTGGTTCTTTTCATTATTATACTTATATTTAATGAACAAATTGATTAAAATTTGTGGGTATTTATTTCATTTATTTTTGTTACCTTTTTTCCATAATAGAAATATAGTAATAGGAGATCTAAGAATGGCTAAAAGCTTAAATCATTTGAGTTCACCTTTAGCAATTTAGTTAGCATATAAACTATAACAGTAAAAAAGTAATATCTTCTACTGAAGTATGAAATGTAACTTTAATCCTAGAGTTTTTAATTTTAATAAAGATATTGTTTAGCTTAGTTCTGTTGAGAATGGATTAATTTATTAATTGATAGAAATCTTATTTTTGTTGCAAATTACTTTTCAGGTAAAACTGAGTGAAGTTGTTGGAACAGGAAAAGATGGTAGAATTCTTAAAGAAGATATTCTCAGTTATTTGGCAAAGCAGACAGGAGCTATTTTACCTCCATCACCAAAATCTGAAATCATGCCTCCTTTATTAAAATCTGAAACAGTTCAGCCTATTCCTGTACCACTGTTAAAACCTAAAGTATTTACAGGCAAAGACAGAACAGAGCCCATAACAGGTAAAGTCCTTCATATAATGTATCAGTAGATAACTTTTGGGGAAACTTCTTCAAAAGGTTTGGTCAAATATGACATTAGCAAACTTATGATGAATTAAAGTTCTTGAGGAATCTTCTCATCCAAGAGGAATGGAACCTTGTGGGTGATATGTATCTATTAGTGGGAGTCTGATAACTGGGGGTCACAGATAGGAGCCAAACTTAAGGTAAGAAATTTATTAGTATTCTAAGGAAAACTGCTCTCACTGAGTTAGCTTTAGCTTTCTAGAGTACAGATTTGTTTTTTATAATCTTTCAAGTCTGCTTAGAGTACATGGCCAATCATTAGCATTCTGCAGAAATTTAGAATGGATGAGTAAATCATTATACAAGATAGGGGGAGGCATAGATAAAGAAAGGGAATCAGCTAAATCAGAAGAGGGGAGAATTTGGAATGTAACTGGCAGGATTTATTATAAGAATCCCATTCAGAGGCAGTGGACAAGAACAAGTAACCAAATACTTTTACAATTGTGAAAGAAATCCATTTTGTAGAAGTCTCTCTGCAGAACACTTCATAGTCTCTTAAAAATAACAAGAAGTTAACAACAGTAGATGAGACTATCCTCTTTGCTCTGTCCTTTTATAGTTTGTTATATTTTGTTTTTTCTTCAACAAGTTTTTGGGACTTTATGACATTGAATGACTAGGTAGTTAGAGGATTAATTTATCAAGAAACTGCAAAATAATTGTGATTCCCATTTTTTCCAAGTTTCATCTAAGTAATTATTAGTTAAATAAGTAACATTTTATAACTTTTAACGAGTAATATTAGAGCAAGTTTATTTAAAATATAAGGCTTATTATTTATGATTTTATTTGAAGACATACAAGATTTTAGCTTTTTATTTTGCATTCAAGTTTTCAGAATGTAGCGTATTTATTGACAAACTCATGCAAAACATCTGGGGACTATGTAACATTGTAAATGGCAGTCATAATTTGACAAAAGTAAAAAAAAAAAGTCTTATCTGTTTAAATTCTCACACTGAACTATTGAATATTTCATTCTCAGAAGGCACTTAAGACAAGAACACGTGCGTTTGGATAAGTTTCCTTTAGTTGTCCAAAATCAGTGATTCCCAGGATTTGTAATGTAGATAGTTGTCATAAAAAAAAAAAGATTTCATTTTTGAAATGAAAATAAACATTATAAAAATGTAGTATCTTGATGAAGTAAGTTTCTAATAAATGATTATTTAAATTTCTCCAGGCTTTGAGAAAGCTATGGTTAAGACTATGACTGTGGCCCTGAAGATTCCTCATTTTGGTTATTGTGATGAGGTTGACCTTACTCAATTGGTTAAGCTACGAGAAGAATTAAAACCCATAGCTTTGGCCCGTGGAATTAAACTCTCCTTTATGCCTTTTTTCTTAAAGGTGAGTATTCATTCATATTAGAAGCATCAACTATAGAGCATTTGAAATTGTTTATCAAAACTATAATACATTAAATGTGGATTTCCCAATTAAATAGTACTTTCATTCAGATATACAATATAAAATTTTTTCCCTAAGAATTCTTAACCCAAGTATCTCCTTTTATCTTTTATCTTTTATCTAAACATCCTTTTAAAGTTAAGTATAGTTATTATCTGTTGTGAAACATCTAATCTATAGTGGCAGGGTCATGTAATCTTAGATTTATTCAATTCATTTCATTAAACCTTAATTAAGCAAAAAAAATATTTTTTGCAGGTGATATAAAGTACAAAACAAAAACGTTCTTAACAGATTTTATTTCTGTCAGTCATAATTGTTTTATCTTTGGGAGCTTGTATACTAGAAGGATACAGTATGTACACCTGTAAAGGCAAGGTATATGCAAAGCAATACTAAGTAATGTCAAGAGGAAGAGCATGCTAATAATAAGGGGATGTTAAGAAAAAGCTTAGGTGGCAGTCATCATCTGGGAACAAACTAAGCATGCTTTGAGGGAGAAAGGAAGAAGAAGAGCATTCCAGACAGTGGAATGGGGATGGAGAAGTTAAGGTGACAGTTGTGCATAGACCTGAGGATGAGAAGGAAAATATATGGGCAACAGTTAGACCAGACTGACTTGAATAGAGTGTGGGAAGGACATTCATTTGAGCTCAGACTAGATAGATAGTCCTCAGATTGTGACAGGTTTTATATTTCAGGCTGAGAAGTTAGAATTTTATCTTAGAGGCAGAAGTATAAAATACTATGTTAATACTAGCTTTTTTTTTTAGATATGAAAGGTGTTGTGGAGTTAGGATCAATAAGACTTAGCTGACTGGGTATAAGGGTTAAAGGTGAGGAAGGTGTTAAAGAAACTTCCAAGGTTATGAACTTAAGTAACTAGAAGAACAGTGGTGTTTTCAGTAGAAATTTGAAAGAAGGAAAGTTCTCCCCAAAACCCAAGTATTTGGTAATATTTAACTAAAACTATATTTAAATTTATGTATTTATATATATATATATAACCATAACTTATTCATAAGGTAGATCTTGATTAGTTTTATGTTACTTTTTAATTTGTACTAAATCCCAGCATCCTTTGTTAAAGATAGGAATTTTGTTGCAAGATCACTCTATCCTATTTCTATAAGCATTAGCGTTTATTTTCTTGATAATTTTTTAAACTGTAATTTCACTAGACCAAGGGCTTCCAGTAAAGAGCATCTGCTATCAATGCAGATGGGTGCATTATCTGCGAGTAATAGTCCCTGAGTTCCCTGAGAATATTGAATGGTTCTTTGAATTGGTAGAAGACAACTCAGCCAATGTGTCAAACTTTTCAGATTCCAAAGCCATCTCTCTAAATATCTCTATTATATTGCCTTTCTTATTATCTTTATTATTCCTTGTAATTGTTTTTTGCTATTGCCCCTTCCTTTTTTCCTCATCTCATTCCACTTAAATAAAACAGTACCTAATTTATTTTTAATCCTTTGTTGAAGGCACTGAGGTAACAATTAGAAAAGCAGAACTAAAAAGTATCCTATTAAATAACTCTTTTGGGTATTTTCTCTAAGTCTGCTTGAAAAGTTTTTAATTGTATTTCTATTCCTCCTCTCTTCTCTTTATTTTCCTTTTCTTTTGTGATATATTTATCACAAGTATAATATATATATATGAAAATATATGCTTTGTCAAATTACAAGTAACTGTCATATCTCTGTCAGACTGTATCATGCTTGTTTATCCTGTTTCTTTTAAAGATGTATAACATCATCCTTCCTAAGTCCATGTCTTTCCACATTTTTCCAAATCTACCAATTCATCATTTCATACACTACGGCAGTATTGCAACCTTATACTGTCTAGTTATTTCAGTATTAATTTGGTATTTCAGTAGTTCAGTATTAATATAGCTGATGTATAATTTCCCTATTTTTCTCTTTTGATCAAATGTGCTGAGATTATCATTACTATCCCTGCTTTAAAAAAAAAAACAACCTAATAAATTCAACTCTTGATCTTTAGTATTAGGTTTAAATCTTATTTTGAATCCCTTCTGACTCCTGTGCTTTACTTCTACCTACTGCCTTGCTTAATACTTAATCTACCTCATCCTTCCAAAGGTCCCTCCTTTATCTTCTCCCCTCACCCTTTTCCATTGCCCCCTTATTTATAGCTGAATTTAGAAGACTTTCATAGTCTTCCAAATATATGTTGGGAGGGCTACTAGATGTTGCAGTGGATAAAGCACCAGCCCTGGAGTCAGGAGGTCCTGAATTCAAATGTGGACTCTTCCTGGATGTGTGACCTTGGACAAGTCACTTAACCCTAATTGCCTTGCAAAAACAAAACAAAACAAAACAAAACCAAAAACCAAATGTGTGTGTATGTTGTTCTCTCTTTATCCCTTTCCTGTTGTTTTACACACCTTTGTATATGTCCCAATCCTTATCATTTTCCTTTACCCTCTTTTTTCTTTATAAATTTAGAAAAATTTCATTCCCTTCTAAATGCGTATTTCTTCTCTAACTCTGATTTGATGTGACTAAGATTCCCTGTAAAAAATCCTTCTGTTATCGTCTCCTCTTTCCATATTCCCTTAGCCTTTTATATGTCTTTCTGAATGTAGAAAACTTTTATCATCCCCTTCTGTTTGTCACTGTGTGTGTGTCTCTCTCTTTGTCTCTCTCTTTTTTCTCTCTCTTTCTCCCCCCCAATATATATTTTCTTTGTGTCTCTCTGCACATTCCATTTCTCTTAATTCCTTTCTTTGTTATCTCTTTTATTGTACCAACGCATTCCTTCAATTTTTTGATGCAATTGTTGATGCTGTTTCAGCACAATTTATGTTTTGTTTACTATTTTTTATCATTAGCATTCTTATGAAGTTTCCTTTTATTTTTATTTCTCTTCTTGTGTTTTTATTGCAATTTTTGAGAATCAATTTCAAAGCTATTGGAAGTTTTCCTGTCCTAGAAAGGCTTTAAATCAGTGACAGATTTTTTCTGTTTTCTGAAGATCAGCCATGATAGGTATAGTGAGGCACACCACTAGGAGGGTGACTACTAGGAGAACAATTCTTTGATCATGACAATCCTTGAAACTGAATAGGGGCTGAAATACCACCTAACCTGAACTTCTGTCAAATAAGTGTTAGTTCCATAGAATTCTTAATGCTTTATTTATATAAAAGTATGTCTTAGATTTTACAAATCATCTGTGATTCTCTAAGGGTCTGTCCATTTTCATGTCTGTCATCTTAAACATCATTTTGACATTCAAAAGGTTACTAGTCTGTCTTTATTTCCTAAATGATTAGAGCTGTCTCATTTTCTAAAATCAGAAGTTTACATTTGAGATCAGTTTTGCATATTGGTGGTGTTGGCTTGAAATTATACCCAAGATAAAAAAAGAATTATTTAGTTTTTTCCTCCTCCCTTTCTTCACAGACAATTTAAATAACTAAAGGTGGCATTTTTTTTTTCTGTTTACAGGCTGCATCTTTGGGATTATTGCAATTTCCTATTCTCAATGCTTCAGTAGATGAAAACTGCCAGAATATAACATATAAGGTTTGCTCAGTACTATTTAAAATAATTTTTAATAGCAAGTTGCTTAAATATGTTTTTATTTGAAAGATGTTGACAGTATACCTATGATAAATGTTTTTAAGGAAGGAAACAAAGACTATGGGGAAAAAATGATCATGTTGTTTGTTAATAGAAGTTTACTACTTTAAGGAACTTTTGTTTTTATCAGTATGAAACAGATAAGAACTTTAAGGCAAAGGGGAGGGACACTGAAGGGAAATAATTAAATTTTTTTAAAAGCCTCCAAAAATCAATTTCTAAGAATTTGCCAAAAAAAGAGTTATTTTAATTTTCATTTTTCTAATCAATACTGATTTAGAACTTTTATATGACTATTAGATAATTTGATTATTCATCTGAAAACTGCCTGTTCATATCCTTTGACCTTTTATTATTTGGGGAACGCCTTGTATTCTTTTAAGTTTAACTCATTTCTCCACATATTTGAGAAATGAGGCTTTTATCAGACATACTTGTAAAATCTTTTCACCAGGTTTCTCCTTTCCCTCTAATTTTCATTGCCTTGATTTTATTTATGCAAAATATGTTTTAATCTTATATAATCAAAATTTTTATTTTATATTTTGTAATGCTTTCCATATCCTGTTTGATCCTAAATTCTTCCCTTATCCATAGATTTGACAGGTAAACTATTCCCTACTCTTCTAATTTACTTGTAGTGTCACCCTTTATGTTGAAATCATGTACCTCGTTTAATTTTATCTTGGTATATAGTGTGAGATGTTGATATATCCTTAGTTTCTGTCATATCCTTTTCCAGTTTTCCCAGTAGTTTTTTTTAATCAAATAATAAGTTTTTGTCCCAAAAGCTTGGATCTTTAAGTTTATTAAGCATTAAATAACTATTGTCATTTACTACAGCGTATGGTGTACTAAATCTATTCTACAACTTATTTCTTAGCCAATACCATTTTGGTTTGATAATAGCCACTTTATAATACAGTTGGAAATGTGGCTTGTATTTTGGAATTATCTCTAGGATAGTGATTTTGTTTCAGTGACCTGGGAATTAGAATAGATTTAAAAATTTATTTTAAAATTCAATTATTTGGGGTGGAGTGGAAAAATAATGTGTTGGGGTTTTTTAATAAACAGAAAGGATTAGAGGGGGAAAAGACAGTTTTCTTTTAGGGGAACACTGGGAAGTAAAGTTAGTCTTTCCCTAATTTGTTATTCAGTTGTTAAGTTGGTGAAAGAATTACTGTTTCTGTTTTTATTTTATAGGCTTCTCATAATATTGGAATTGCTATGGATACTGAACAAGGACTTATTGTCCCCAATGTGAAAAACGTTCAGCTCTGTAGTGTGCTTGAGATTGCCATTGAATTAAATCGTCTGCAGAAATTGGGTTCTGCAAAACAGCTGGGAACTACTGATATCACAGGGGGAACATTTACATTGTCCAACATTGGATCAGTGAGTACTATAATAATTGAAATATTCACATTTATAAAATAAATCACATGATTTCAGAACTGACTGAATCAGGAATAATTTCTGGAAAGTATTTCTTTACAACAATACTAAATGGCTTTTGCCAACTTTAACCCATTTCTCCTAATGATCATCTGTGAGCCAAGTAAAAGAAACCTTATTCTTTTTTTTTTGTAAGATATACAACCTTTCAAGTGCTTAAATTCAGCTATCATTTCTGCTCAAATCTTCTTTACATTAAACACCCCAAGTTTCTTCAGTTAATCTTCATATAGCTTGTACTTGAGACAAATGAAAAACTTGAGAGATACCATTTCTGGGTAATTAATAATCAACTGAGTAGGGTAGCAAATGATACAATGATGGTCATTGGTCTCTCTCTATGATCAAATACAAACTATGGAGATCATCAAATGCTTAAATACATTAAGTAAAGTGGGTACCCCTGACAGGGGGAAATCAACTGAAATTGATAAATAATCGGTGAAAGGCAAACGCTTAATGAGAAGTTGGACTGAAACCTTTCAACTCTTCCTATTGCTTCATAATGAAACTCAGCTGCCTCCAGCTATTTAAACAAAGGCATCTATCTCTACTCAGACCATTTAAATTGAATCTTGGCAGGTATTTCAAGCACAAGAGCCCAATGCCTTTTAGAACCATACTTCATCTAAATAGATTCTCTAGATTGGAGTTATTATTATTATTATTACATTTGTTGAGGCAATTGGGGTTAATCTCCCACTCAAAGGATCCCAAAATTGAGAAGAATGTGCCTGGAAGATTAGGCCATTCTCATAATTGCCCTGTCCTTCACATACTGGCTGATTTACACACGCTTGAATGAGGTAGTTAAAAGAGATTAAATTCTGGATTCTGATACTAATAATTGGTCATTAATAAAATAGAAAAAAACAATCAATTCTGTCAGACTCAAGTCCCTTCTTTAATATGGATATCATGAATCATAGCTATACAGTTAAAAACATGAAGTTATAAGTGCAAAAACCTCTAAAATTCTTGAGTATTTTTGCCAAAATCCCAATTTCTCTACTTTTTTTTTTAGATTGGTGGTACCTATGCCAAACCAGTGATACTGCCACCAGAAGTAGCAATTGGAGCTCTTGGAGCCATAAAGGTATAAATAAATAAGTAACTGAGGAATTTAATCCTAGGAAATAAATCCTTTTGTAAGTGGTAGAAGCAAAATGACCCTTTGTCATGTTTGTAGATTTGGATTTGGAGGGGAGTAGCCTTATAGAAGCTATTAGAGCTGCCTAGATTCTAGGCCTTCAATTTAGCTCTTTGCCACTGAACAGGATATTCTAGGTTACCAATCAGTTAGTAAACATTTATTAAGTGCTTAACTGTGTTCTAAACCTTGTGCTAAGTGCTGGATTACAAAAAGAGGCAAAAGATAGTCCCTGCCCTCAAGGAATTTAGAATCTAATGGAGAAGACAACATGCAAACAAATATACACACGCCAAGCTATATAAGGATAAACAGGAGATAATTAACAGAGGAAAAGCATGGAAATAAAAAGGAGGTGAAGTGAGCCTCCTGCAGAAAGTGGTATTTAAGTTGGGACTAAAGAAAGCTAGTGAGGTTAGGTTAGTAATCAAAGTAGAAGAGAAAGAGCATTCCAGCCAGAGAAAATGACTGGAGCTGAGAGATGGAGTGTCTTGTTCATGGAACAGTCTAGTTACAATGTAAGATGACTGGAGAGGTGTAAGGGGCCTAGGAAATAAAGAATTTTTGAGCATTTTGTCTCTGCTCCTGGAAACAGTAGGAAGCCTTTGGAATTAAGTAAGTATTGGGGTGACTTTAGGAAAACCATTAAAGTAAATATCTCATTTGATCTCACAACTCTGGAAAGTAGGTGCTATTCTTATACCCACTTTACAGTTGAGGAAACTGAGTCTGACACAGATTAAGTCACTTGTCCCAGGGTTACTACTAATTAAGGATGTGAGGCTAGATTCTAATGTAAGTCTCCCTAACTCCAGAGCCACTGGGCATCTAGCTCCCTGAAAGTAATGAAAAGTGTTGGTTAGTGGTAGAAATCACAGGTCTGTATTTTTTTTTAAATAACAAATTTTAAAGTAAGATTAAAAGGGGAAAAAAAAACACCTTTGTACATCTCCTTTATTTCTGCCTGTTGTTAACCACAGCTTAATCTAACTTAGTTATCCTGGTTACAAAAGAGTCTCTCTTAGCAGTGTTTGGGAAAAGGTCCAGGTCCTGGCCTGTGTAATTTTCTAGAAGGGATCGTAAGAGGGCTTTCATCTACTCACAAGGAGGATTAATGGCCTTCTATTACCACTGGGATTACATACAAGTCCTCTTCCATCTGCTGCCTCCTGTCTTCCTAGCCTGATTTCTGGTTGCTCCCCTCCTTACAGTCTGTTCCAGCTATAGCAAACTGTTGACTTTCTATTAGATGGTAGATGGTGAGCTTCTTAGGAGAACAAACTGTATGTCCAACCTTCTACCCAGTGCCAGAAACGTATTCAACACTTAACAAATGCTAGGTGACTGAGGGGCTCACCCTTGAGCTCTGCCTTCCATCTCCTTGTGCACTTCTATCTTTCAAGTAAGCCAACAAGTACAATGAGGAGGATACAATAAAATACAAAAGCAGACCCTCCTCACGATCTGACAGGGAGATGACAAATAATTCTGTACAAACAAGATGTAAACGGATAAAAGTAATCCTAGAAGGAAAGCACTGAAATCGTAGAATGAAGACAATGAAGCCAGAAGTCAGAGAGAAAAGGAGGGAGAGCATTCCAGTTATGAGAGAGAGCAAAAATTCACTGGGTCAGGAGACAAAGAGTCTCACAAGTAACGGGGCAGTGGAGTATAGGAGAACAAGGCATAGAACACAAAAAGGTAGGGAGAGACCAGGTCATGAGGGTTCTTAAAAGCCAGTGTGTTCATATTTGATCAGGAAGGTAACGGGTCCGCTGGAGTTTATCAAATAGGGGCCTGATGTGGTATATGCCTTAAGAAAATAACTTTGTTAGCTGAAAAGGGGCATGGACTGGAGGGAGAGACTTGTGGCAGGTAGACCACCAGCAGCTATTAGAATAATCAGACATGAGATGATGATGTCCTGAACCAGGGTGGCAGTGTTTGAGGAGACAAAGGGACATATTAGAGAGGCGTTGCAAAGGTGAAATCAATGGGTTTTGGCAACAGCTTGGATATATAGTGGGTGAGAGAGAGTGAGGTGTCAAAGGGTGTCAAGCCTTTCAGAAGCTTTATCTTTATCTCTGAATCTACTCCTCTGTTAAATATTCAGTGATTCCAATGACTGCTTTCTTCCTCTTTCAAATTATTGATATTTACTTATGTGTATACATATCATACCTTCTATGTAGTGTGGTAGACATAGTCATAATAAAAGCTGACATTTACACACACACACACAGAGTTTGAAGGTTTGTAAAGGACTTTAGATAATCTCATTTGGGCCTCATAACAATCCTGTGAGATACATACTGAAGATATTATCCTCATTTTTAAAGATGAGAAACTTGAGGCTCAAAAGTTAGTGTCAGAGGTAGTATTTGAACCCAGGTCTTCTTGTCTAGTGCCAGCATTCTGTTTTGTCACATTTCCTCAAGAAAGTAGAGAGATTTTCACTTCTATCCTTGTGTGCTTGGCCTTCCATGTGTTAGGAACTTTGTGAGTACTTGTTGAATTGGAATTATTATTTGCATATTTGCCACTCTTCTTGGGATATTTTATTTGTCTTACTTTCTCTAGCAACCAGAGCAGAGAAATAGAATTTTTAAAAAAAAGAGGAAAGCCATTGTGTGCAGGTTCACAGAGTGGAATGGATTTCCTTTTCCCAATCTAGAGATGCTTCAGCTCCTTCCAGATTGCCAGCATTGGGAGAGAACTGCTGGTTTCTTTACTAAGTTCTTTTAGTTGTAATAATTGGATGACCTGTCACAAGCTCTTATCACAAAAGATGATTTTTTTTTTAGAAAAATCAGTTCCTTCTGAATTTTTTTTTAAAAATAACAACATGTAGTATATAGCATGCTGAACTCTGGCCATCTTTCTGCCATTTTCATGTATCTCTACCCTAACTATCCTTCTCCTCTGAACACAATAATCAGATCAGTACTGCTGAAGAGGATGTGCCATTCAGTTGCTTCTGTCTACCCTTACAAAGTACTACACCCTAGCCACATACTATTATATGTTTTATTCTCTTGTGAGAAATATAAGCTCCTTGAAGATATGAACTGTCATAATTTTTGTGATTTGTACTTATAGTAGCATAGTGGGTTGCATATTAGTAAGGTCTTAAGAAAAGCTTTTTCATTCATTTATTGATTAATTGCTAAGAATTAACATATTGGTTAGAGTGCTCGACTTTGGAGTGAATAAGACCTGAATTTGAATCTTACCTCTGATATATGCTAGCTGTATGACTCTGGGCAAGTCCCTTAACTTATTGATCTGTTTTCTCGTTGTAAAATGGAAATAATAACTGTGCCTACCTCATAGGTGGTTGTGAGGATCAAATAAGATAATATATAAACAAAATACTTTGCAAATCTTAAAGTTCTATATAAATACCATCATCATTTAGTTGCCACAAATAAGCATGGAGAGTTAGGAGAGGAGATTAGGAAAACAAAAGCTTTCTTTTCCCATCTGCCAATTCTCATCTCATTTTTTTTTGTTTGTAATCACATAATACATTTTTAAATGGAGGTAGATATCCATGCCAAATGCCCTCTTAGAGCAGTGATTCTTAACTCAGCATCTGTAAACTTGATTCTTGATTTTTTTTGGATCTTTGTCTTATTTTTTTTTCATATTTTTCTTTCTTTTTGCTTTTTTGCTGAGGCAATTGAGGTTAAGTGACTTGCCCTCATATTTTTCTACACTGCATTTAGCACAGTGTGTGACATCATAAATCCTTAATATTTATAAACTATAGGCTATAGCTGTATTTCCACATGTTTTCTTTCATAATCCCGCATATTTTATTTTACACATCAAAAAAAAGGGGCAGCTAGGTGGCGCAGTGGTTAGAGCACCAGCCCTGAAGTCAGGAGGACCTGAGTTCAAATCTGGTCTCAGACACTTAACATTCCCTAGCTGTGTGACCCTGGGCAAGTCACTTAACCCCAATTGCCTCAGCAAAAAGCAAAAAAAAAAAAAAAAAAAAGCTAAAAATCCTTTTTTTAGAAAATAATGTATATCCCCAGAAGAGTAGTATAATTAGAAAAACTTCATCAAGTACAGGAAATATTGATAACTCTCTTAAATAAAATACCCCTACTTGATAGCATATATGAAATAGAAATTACTAGAATAATACATATAGATATGAGCAGTTTGTTAGTCAACTTAAGTTAAAATGGCCTCATATCACATCATTGAGACTTTACTGATATTATTAGAGAAGAGATAGATAGTCTTGGCAACCATAACTGCTTTACATAGTTTGGAATTGAGTGAAAATTTCCCCCTTTTTTATTTCTAGGCTGTGCCTCGGTTTAATGAGAAAGGTGAAGTAATCAAAGCACAGATAATGAATGTGAGCTGGTCTGCTGATCATAGAATTATTGATGGTGCTACAATGGCCCGCTTCTCTAATTTATGGAAATCCTACTTGGAAAATCCAGCTTCTATGCTACTAGAACTTAAATAAACATTGATTTGAAACATTTTTTAACTTTATGGGCATCAGAAGAATGTATAAAACCTAGCTATGCTAGAACATGTTCTTTTTTGAAATTTGTATTATGTGAAAGATTATGTTACATGACCAATATCCCACAGTAAAATGCAGTCTCTCTTACCATATTGCACTTTCAAATTTAATTTGGCAGCTTTATTGTAAGTCTTTTAAAGTTATCAAATTTTATAAAGGAGTGTGACGTGTAACATCTTAATTTTGTACTGAGATATTAAATGTAAGGGATGCTGGCAGCAAAAAGACTTAACATTACTGAAAACTAACATCTACATACGCTATCTCAGTATGATATTTTTAACTGTATCTTAAAGATTGGGAAAGGGAATTTATATACAATAATATTTCTTTGCCTAATATTAATTATACAAATTATTAAATAAAGTGCACTTATGTTTATCTTTAAAGATGTTCAATAGACTTTTATTACTCAGTAATGTTATCTTCATTCCTATAAATGTCTCATCCCTTACAAAAACACTACCTTTATCTTAAAAGGGGGGAAACTGAGATGATCTTAAAGAAATCCTGAAATTTATTTTATAACTCATTTTCCACTATCTGCCTTCTCTATTTCTACATATATAATACTGAAGAAAGTTATACAACTATGTTAACTGGGTCCACAACAAATTTGTTAATTTAATCTCAGTTGAGCAATCATTATGGTACAGCAACCCTTTTGTTCTCCCTAATCAACTATTACTCTCCCCAGTATAATTTTTCCAGCCTAACCTCTCCAAAAACTCTTCTTCCCATCCTTTCTATTCTCCTTGTCTCTTACCTTACCGGGAAAAGAGGTATCTGCTATGAACTGCTGCTTCTCCCTTTTCACACATTTGGGATTCTAAGAAAAACTGGCCTATCAACCAATGTGAGCTGCATGTTCCATCATTTGGCCTCAAGTGTCTTTTTAAGCTATCGCTCTGTGCCTGGAAAGTCTTCCCTTCTCATCTCTGCCTCTCAGAGACTATGGCTTCCACTAGGACTGAGGTCTGCTGCCATCTCCTATGCATAGACTTTCCCTTTTCTCCCCAGTTATTGGTGCTCTTTCTTCCTTCAAATTATTTTATATTTTTGTAATCATGTTGTATCCTCCAGTAGGATGGAAATTCCTTTAGTGTAGTAACTATTTCCCAGTTTCTATTCTTTTTTTGTTGTTTTGGTATTCCCAATTTCTACTACAATGGCTTGCATATGATACAATTTGGAGCTTAATGAATGTTGAATTACCAGTAAATTCTTTAAGGATTGCTATCCAGTTCTTGATCCTTATAAAAGTGTAATTTGGAGGTTCTATACACCATCTCAAAGTTGCTAATTTAAAGGAATAATTCTGAGAAATTTGATCATTACTTATATAAGAAAATCCTGTAGTTATTCATTTTACATGTAGCAGTTTATGCCTTTTCCCTCTATTTGGGATTTCACTGCTTTCTTTATTGCCTCCTACTGAACCAAAGATAGTGTGATGATGTCAAGTCAGTCACTCAGTGTTTATTACTAAGTGCTGACAATAAGTATTCATTTTTTCTTATTCTTAGAGGCAACTAAGTAATAAAGGAAAAGCAAACCAAGGACAGTTAATAGTAGATAGAGGACAAGTAGAAAAGACTTCTTAGCTGGAGAATTTCTTGTCCCTATGGGTGTTCAAGCAGACATGTAGATAAGTAATTTGTGAGGGATATTTTAAAGAGGGCTCATGCATCATTAACCTAGGTAACCTATAAAGTTTTCCATCTGGAATTCTAAGATTTTAGAATTAAAAATAGATTATGATTGAGCAATCTAATAGATTCCCTCAGTAGCATTAAAGAAAGCATAAGCCAATGTTGAAATATTCAGAAATACAAACTTGTTTTAATGTTGTGCAGTTGAATATCAAGTGCCAAATATATTAACTCAAAGTTTGTTATATACAAAAACAGGCTTCATGTTCGTATTCAAATTTTGATTTATAATTTAAATGAAAATTTGTAAACCACTTAAAGAAAATCTGAGCATAAGAAAGGGAGAGTTCACTTTCAAATGTATACAAATAGATTAGTTTTGCACTTAATTCATTATTGAAAAGGATATTGTATTGTATTAATTGATTTAAAAGAAAATTTCATGTATCTTTTGGAATGGGATTTTTTCAATAAAATTTTCAATAGTCTTTTTTTTTATTCTTTCAATATTCAACAGTCTGTGGCTAAAAAGGAGTTTAAATGATTCTGGTCCCAAGAAAATCCACTAAACTTATAGAAAATTGTGAAAGAAGGGGCAGAGCTTAGATGGCAGAGTAACTAAAATACAGCAATTCCCTCCCCCAAAACCAAAAACAAAAATCCCAAACTGATCTAGAAAATTTACCAGATCAATCCCAGAAATAAGTGATAGTGATTCGTTTTTTCCAGCCTAAATCAGGCTAGAGAGACAGAGAGAAGCCTGTGAATTCTGGGGACTGAGTATGACTGAGTGTCCTGCTTGTTCCAGGTCTCCAGACTGAAGCAAGCTATAAAAAATGTCCCAGATCCATATCAGGGCACCATGTTGTGCAAACTACAGGCACAAGTGCCATTTGGTAGCTTTGTTGCTCACTGCTCAAAAAGATAAAACACTAGACATTTTCTCTGATCCCCTTGATATCTCGGATGTCACTAAAACAGAAATTATGTGTCAAAAATAATAGCTAACATTTGTCAGGTGCTTTTCAATTATTATATTATGCCATTAAATCCTCATAGCAACCCTGAGAGAGAGGTCCTACTATTTTCTTCATTTTACAATTGAGAAAATTAAGGTAAGTAGAGATTAAGTGATTGACCCATGCTCACAGAGCCTTGTGAGGCAATTTGAACTCAAGTCTTCTGATTCCTGATCTGATACTTTTATTAACTGTGCCACCCAGGTGTCTCAATAGTCATGCATGACCAATTCCTCCATTCAACATTCTTCCCCAATTTCTGAACTTCTGGTCTTGAAAGATCCCATCACAGGCTCACAACAAAACCCAACTCCAGAGCCTATCACCTCCTCCCTCTCTCCAACATCCCAGTGGTCATAGCTCCAGGCTAAGCAAGTTTGCCCAGGCTCTGATAACCCACTAGTGGTATGAAATCATTGTAGGGGCAGAAGCCTTCAGGGTCCCCAAGAACCATCCAGCACCACAATTGAAGCAGAATTACAGGGTAGAAGCTTTCTTGGGCTGGGAGTGTCAGAGTGAGGGGGAAGGCTGCAAAAGATCTCTGCATCTAGTCAGGAACTGAAGGAAAGGGGCAAGACCATGTCAGAGTTTAAAATCAGTAGCAACCATATCCCACCCTCTTCCAGAGCTTTGGAGAGCCAAACTATAAAAGTCAACACCATAGTAAATGCTAATGCTAAGCTAAAGAACTGAGGTGGAAAGGGAGTGGGGACAGAATGCTAGAATAAGTCAGTGGGTGTGAGGGGGTGAAGAAGGGGAAGGAGAGTATATGCACTCTACTAAACCTGAACTTCTCCATCCAATTTTGTGTCCCCAAAAGTTAGTTAAGGCAGACCCAGACTGGTGAATAGTGAATTGCCCACCGTGAGAGGAGGTTGAGACAATTGAATTCCAATTCCTACAGAAATTACCGTCACAGTAGAAGCAGTCAGTGAACAGGGAAAAACAAGGGAAAGAAAGCTGAAATGATCAAAGATCTCAAGAAGGAAACTCAAAGGAATTGAATTTATTAAGCAGATAAATAAACAGAAAAAAAAAACATTACCACCAGAAAGAAATTTGGCCTTCAAATCTAGCAATAAGTCCAGGTATACACAAATAAATACTGCAACACAAAGGAAAATGATACACTTGTGAGAAAGAAAATCCTGTGGAACTTGAAGAGAACATGGAATCACAACATATTATTCCTGAATGGTTGGAAACAGAAGTTAAAATTATGAAAACAGAATTTTATGGCCTGCACACAAAAAATAATGGAGAGGAAAAAAACATCCTGGAATTTGCAATGGCAAGTCTCATCAAAGAAACAAAAAAGTAAACAGTTGATTGGCAATGCAAATACACAGAAGTAAAAGATAATCTATGAGAGAAGCAAAAAAATAGTAATATTAAAAAATATGCTTACTATGCAAACAAAAACATACTGTTTCAAAGACAGGATGTATAGAGACAACCTAAGGATCATAGAACTTGCAGAAGAACCAGACAGAACTGCCTTAATACCACAATGCAGGAGATAGAAGAACTGCCCAGAACTTCCAACTACTGAAAATGAAATAGCAATTGAAATAATTCATAAATTGTCTCCAAAAGAGAAAACCCCAAGACTGTAAACTCCAAGACAAATAGTATTAAATTTAATAATTCAGTTCAGAAATTTAATAGGTCAGTTTTGCAAGCAATCCAGGAAAAGACAAGACAAAAATAAAAAAGGCAAAGATAAAGATACAAAAATAAGCACACCAAAATTAAGCACATTCAAACAACCCAAGACCATTGGGTGATTGCAATATTGGAGCTCTGGATACAATCCAGCATGACATACTCTGCAAATCTGATAGCAAACACTTAATCAAAGACATTTGAGGCAAAAAAAAATTTTTCCCATTTGACTACTTCTCTTCTTATTCTTCAGTCATTTATTTTGTCTATGGAGAAATTTTTTGGTTTCATTTAACCAAACTTATCTATTTTATCTTTTATAATGTACAAAAATACTCATGGCTCTTTTTGAGGTAAAAAAAAATTGGGCATTCATCAGTTGGGAAATGAGCAACCAAGTCATGCTTCACAAAATATACTAATGTAAAAAAATCCAGGTACCAGAGTAGCAAAGCATAGTGGAATACATTTGAATAATGTATTGAATAATGAAGCCAAAGCAGAAGCAAAAATAGCATTTTGGGAGTATTTTACAGATAACTTGGATAGAAAGAGAAAGTAGATAAATTTAGGAAACACAATGAATTATAAGCTCCTCAAAAGCAGGGAATGTCTTTTGTTTTTTTTTTTAATCTCTACTACTTAACTAACAGTGCATGGTACAAAGTAGATACATAATAAATATTTATTGATGGATTGATCCATTAAGATCACAATTCTGATACATAAGTAGGATGTAATATTAATGAAGAATTCTAATCATTCAGACACCCTCTGTAACTCTTTTTGCCAAAAGAAGAATAGCTGCTATTTTCTTGATTTGCCTTATTGGTAAGTTTATTTTTTTAAAAGATAGGAGAATCAATCAAGTCAAAAGTCAAGCACTATCAATTAGCAGACTGTTTTAATCTCTTGGGATACAAAGGAGAGCAAAAATAGTCCCTTTTCTCATGGAATTTACAATTTAATATGGGTGACAACATGTAAACAATCCTGTACAAACAAGATATATAATGGATATATTGGAGATAATGTCAGAAGGAAGGGGAACCATGAAAGGCTTTTTGTGGAAAAAGAGAATTTAGCTGAAACTTGTTCTAGGGAAACTAGAAGAAAGAGAGGAGGGTTCTAGTTATGGAGGTTAGCCAATGAAAATGCCTAGAGTCAAGAGTGGAGGCATTTTATGGGAGGAACAGAAAAGAGGCTAGATTGTTGTAAGGTAGTTTTAAGGATCACTGCTTTGTCATGGCAGAAAGACTTGCACAATTTAATGAAAACATGAGCTGTGCCATGCAGATTTATGCAAGATGGATGGATGAGTCTCAGGGAAGAGTTCTGACAAAAGGTGATCCACTGGAGAAGGAAATGGCAAATTAATCTAGTATCTTTGACCATGGATAATACTAAAATAATGAAAGAGAGAACATTGGAAGATGAATCCTTCAGATCAAAAGGTACCCAATACACCACTAAGGAAGAACTTGTACAAAGTACAATACTACAAAGTAGCTCCAATATTAATGGAACAACCGGGCCAAAGCCAAAGAGAAGCTCAACTGCAGGTACATCTGGTGACAAAAGGAGAGACTGATACTCCAAAGATCAATATTGCATAGGAACCTGCAATGGAAGATCTATAAATCAAGGTAAGCTGAGTTTGGTCAAACAAAAGCTAGGAAAAATTAAACTGGAATGTTGGGTGTCAGTGAACTTAAATGTATGGGAATGGGTGAATTTAATTTGGTTGATCATCGCATACACTACTATTGTTAAATATCCCTTAGAAGAAATAGAGTAGCCCTCATAGTCAATAAATGGGTGAGAAAAGCAGAAATGGGGTATAATCTCTAAAATGATTGATATCTGTCCATATCCAAAGCAGACTGTTCAAATTATAGTAACAATAGTCTATGTTGTAGCCACTGATACCAAAGAGATCAGTTTTATAAAGACCTATAACATCTTCTAGAAATTACAACCCAAAAAAGATTATATGCATCATAGGAGATTAGAATGCTAAAATTTGTAAATCAGAAGATAATTGCAATAACAGGCAAGTTTAGCCTTCAAGTACAAAATAATGCAGTTTTGTCAAGATGATCATAGTGAATACCCTGTCAAACAATTCAAAAGGCTACTCTACACATGGATATCACCAGATGGTCAATATAGAAATCAGATTGATTATGTACTTTGTAGCCAAAAGTGGAGAAATTTTATGTACTTAAAACAAGATCTAGGGGCAGCTAGATGGCACAGTAAATAAAGCTCAAGCCCTGGAATCAAGAACACTCACTCTTCTGAGTTCAAATCTGGTCTCAGATACTTACTAGCTGTATAACCTAGGCAAGTCATTTAACTCTATTTGTCACAATTCCTCATCAATAAAATGAGCTGGAGAAGAAATGGCAAAGTACTCCAGTATCTTTGCCAAGAAACCTCCAATGGGGACGAAAAGAGGTGGACACAGCTGAAACAACTGACCAACAATAACCAAATAAGACCTAGACCTGACTGTGATTCAGATTATGAGATTCTTATTGCAAAATTCGACTTAAATTGAAAAAAGTAAGGAAAACCAGTAAGCCATACAGATGTGACAAAATAACATTCTTTATGAATATGAAATAAAAGTGAAGAATAGATTTGAGGAAGTAGATCTGATAGATTGAGTGCCTAAGAATTATAGACAGAATTTCACAATATTGTACAGGAAGCAGCAACAAAAAAATTCTAAAGAAAAAGAAGATCAAGAAACTAAAATTGGCTATCTGATGATTATAAATAACTGAGGAAAGGGAAAGGAGAAAGATATACTCAAATGAATGCAGAATTCTAGAAAATAGCAAGCAGAGATAGGTTTTCTTAATTGAGCAATGAAAAGAAATAGAATAGAATAAAAAAGACAAGAGATCACTTCAAGAAAATTAGGGAACATTTCATGCAAAAATGGGCGTGATAAAAGACCCTATAATAGAAGTAGAAGAGATTAAGAAAAAAAGGTGACAAGAATATATAAAAGAACTATATGAGAAAGATCTTATCATCACCAATAATTAATAATCATGTAGTATGGTTACTAATCTAAAGTCAGACATCCTGGAGAACAAAGTCAAATGGGCCTTAGGGAGTATTGTTAATAATAAGGCAAGTGGAGGTGATGGAATTCTGACTGAGCAATGGCAAACCTGGACAGCATACTAAAAAGCAGAGATATCACCTTACTGACAAAGGTCCACATAGCCAAAGCTATGGTTTTTCCTCTAGCAATGAATGTATGGCTGTGAGAGCTAGACTAAAAAGAAAACTTAAGCATCATGGAACTGATATTTTTGAATCATAGTGCTAGAGAAGATTTTTGAGAGTTCTTGGACAGCAAGGAAGTCAAATCAGCAATAAAGACATTAGATTATTCACTACAAGGTCAAGTACTGAAGCTGAAGCTTAAATACTCTGAAAGATGGGACTCATGGGAAAATATCCTGATATTAGGAAAGATGGAAGGCAAAAAATAAAGGCTGGCAGAGAATGTGATGAATGGTGTTAATGAACATGAATTTGGATAGACTTTGTGGAATAATGAAGGATAGAAGAGCTATAGTCCATGGGATCACAAAGAATTGGACATGACTAAATGACTGAACAACTGATCTAAGATGTCAGAAGATAGGAGGGAGTCAAGTTATGTAGAATTCTAAATTTCCATGAAGGGAACTACTATTCTAGATTTCTCATTAACTATGATTGTTGTAGTAGAAATGATCAGAATCCAGGAGAGAAAATGAGCATTCCAACTTACAGTTTGTGATAGAGTAAATAGAGTAAAAATTAGACATAGTTCATTAGGGACACTAGGTTTTGAGAGAGCAGATTTCATAAGGTTTAGAAAGAGGGGAGGTAGGATCCCAAGATCTAAAATCCTAGAAAAACATCAGCAATCATAACTTCATGAAACTTATGTAGAAACAAGTTTATGACAAAAGAAACGAATATGCATGTGGAACCCAAAGAGTTCACAATACATACAGCAGTATCACTGAAAAATACGTTTGCACACTTATTGTAAAAATAAGGTTTATCATATCATTTCGCATTGACAGTAGCTAATACAATATATGCATATTTATATCAATAAGACAAAGGAAAGCAAAGAAAATACAAAATTCCACCTCAAGGGGCATGGCATTTGCATGGGATGGGGAAATGCAAAACTCTCCTTAAAGGAGAGGAGCAAGGAGATGACAAAAGCCATATTCTTTTCCCTTAGAAATTGTTGGACTGTGAAGATAGGAGGGTCCAGTGTTTCTGGAAAATATGACAACAAAAAAAAACCTTAGGGGATCCCTTAACAGTCCTTAACAAAACTCGGGGAGAGGAGGAGGGGAAGCTTTCAAGAATGAAATTCTGATGATACAAAGAGAAAAATTGCAAATGAGGATAAAAAAGTGTTTTCTGAAGAGTGTGATATCAATAGAGAGCACATTAACTAGCGTTTTTTGGTTTTATTTTTTTTTTGGAAGAAGGATTAAAAACTTTATTCACCAATCAAGATCTCCTTCACATTCATCTCCTCTCATTGGCAAAATTTCTTAATATTTCTGCCAAATTCTACTTAACTTAAGTAGCAGTCATTGTTGGGCACAAAGATTTCAGATTTCAATTTTTCAGAATGTCAGTTTCTACAAAACTGAGTCTACTGCTATAAGTAGTTACTATAAAAGATTTGTGGAAAGTGTTTTTTTTTACCTGTTAATTAGTACAAGTAATCTTTTACTTAAATAAAAGGTTAGAAACATTTTTGATTTCAATATAAATTTCCACCTGAAAATAAATGGCCAGGCACTATACATGTTTAAGTAGTATCACTGGAAGTACTTTGGCATACTTATTGCAAAAATAAGGAGGTTTATCAGAATGTTAATATGAGACATTATTACATATTTCTTTGGTACAATATGTATACTGTCATTGCAATCATATTATTTCTCATTAGCAGTAGCTAAGGGAGCTTTGTTTTACCTACTCTAATTGCCAGGATTTAAAACATCAAGAGTTGTTCATTTTGCATACAATATAATATGGCACAATAATCATTATAACAGAACAAAGACAACCAATGCAGATTTTCACTAGAAAGTGATATAAAAATAAGCTTAAAAATTATATTTTTATAAATGTTAGTAGTACCTAATTTTAAAACATGTAAATTTTTTTAAAAAGTTAAAAGAGATGAACTATATTGGTAAGAAGGGAGACAACTCTTGAAAATGAGTTAAATTCAGTTATTGAATTAATAATAATCTAATACTATATTAACCATGAAGCAGCTTCCAAAAAGTGGAGGAAACAGCTTGAAAAGAGTGAGAAGGAAATCCATAGCATTTTAAGGAAAAGAACTGATTTTCAATTAATAAGCTATTACAAATGGTTATATAACAAAAATGTTCCAATATAAACTAAAAGTAACCCTTATTTTTATATTCAACAGGCTAGTAAAACAAGAAAAAATTCTTAAGACATAACTAGCTTTTTTAAAAAATGAGTTTACTAAAGAATTTCAACATGTCTCATTAAAGATGTGGTTAGTGACCATCTAAAAAAGGAAGTAGTGATCACAAAGGAAGGGCCAATATGATAGCTTCATCTAAACAAAGTCTTGAGAGACTGATCTCATTTTTGATAATTCAAGGAAATGTTGTAGAGAGATAGATATAGAAAGAAATAAAACATTTATTAAGTGGTTATTCTGTGCCAGTTACTGTGCTAAGCACTAGGAATGCAAATATCAGCAAACAGTATACTCCGAACCATCAAGGAGTTTATATTTTAATGAAGGAAGAAAGCACAGAGAGAGCTGAAAAGGGGGGGAGAGAAGGGGAAACATGGGAAAAGGAAGGATACCTGCTTAGAAGCAATGCATTAGGTAAGAAAGAGTTGGAATTTCAGGCCTGAATGAGGTGAAGAATGGCTAAATGTTGGATAAAGTTATCAGTGAGGAAAAGATGGTCCCAGAAACTGGTTCCTCTAGGGATCACCTGAGGATGAGGAAGTAGGAAAAGAGAAGCAGGAAGATTGAGAGTCGAGTTGTGTAATAGAGTGTATGTATACTTCAGCAAAATATATAACAAGCCTCAAATCCCATATCTTTGTAATCTGAGGCACACTATTTCCTCCTCTTTAGAACGTGAACACTTTTAAAGCAAAGACTCTTGCTCAATGTGTGTCTTAATGATTTAGCAAGTAGTACTTAATAAAAAGCTTATTCATTTATTCATTGATTCATTCAATCATCTCAGACACAGTTTGCAAAGAGCTCAAACTGTCAGGCACAGCTGTTTACTGTTGTATTTAAAATGTTCTTTCAACTAGCTGGTTCTTATTTAAGAAGCTAAATTAAGGATGGAATGCAGTGAGAAAAGAATGGAATGATATAGGGTAGACATTCCTCCTTCTGTTCCCTGCCTTCCAGCCACTGAGCAAATATCCACCCACTGCCAAAAACAATAGTACTGCATCTACAAATTTAGTCTCATTAAACAACTGCTTTCCTATTGCTGGTTATTGTCTGAAGCTACTACATATATACGGTAAAATTTAGGGATAGGGATTGGGACTGTAATTTCATTATTATTGGCCAAAAATTCTGTTGTTTAGATTCTTAAAAATTATTAAGAACCCCAAAGAGCCTTTTTTAAAAGTCTGAATTATATCTATTGATATTTACTATACTAGAAAATAAAACTGATACATTTGAATATTCAATTCATTTAAAACTAATAATTTCATTATACTTAACATGTTTTATTGAAAAATAACTTCCCCCCCCAAAAAAATAGTGGGAAAAATAGCATTGTTTTACCTATCTTTGCAAATCTCTTTAATATCTGACTTAATAAAAGCTGCATTTTCATATCTGCTCCCGCATTCAATCTGTTTGCATATGTTATTTTAAGAATTGCTATCAGAGACAACTTCAGAATGAGGAAACTTCCTCTGGCATTGAGGGATGGCAACTTGTCTTCTCTTCATAGCCTTAGAGAGTTTTCTAGCCCTCTGAGAAGTTAATTGTCCCATGGTAATAATGTGAGTTTGTGTCAGAAGAGCAATTTGAATCCTAGATTTTCTAGCTTTGAGGCTGATCCTCTATTCCTTATGTCATGCTGTTCTCCTAGTAAAATTACCAAAAACTTATTCTGAGATCTTACTAGCAATATCATTTTTATCAGTTGAGTTGAGCTCAGGTAATTAGAGTTTGGAGAACTGACCCCCTGTGGGAGTCTATATTTTCTTTTTTCATATAACAGACTATTTTCCTTTTATTAAAAAAAAAAGTAATTGAGAGATTGCTGGCATAGTAAATGGAGGGCTGATCTTGGAGTCAGACATAACTGGTTTCAAAGCTTGCCTCTGATTCATATTAGCAGTGGCATACTGGACAAGTCATTTAATCTCTTCTTTCCCAAGCAAATTTCTAAGGCTTCTCATGCATTCAATTCAACAAAGATAGACTGATGCACATACTTTTCAAGCAAGATAACATTTTATTAACAGGGATTCTATCTGCCAATAAAATTGGTCAATGGCTTAATTCAGTTTAGCCTAAGACCCTGAGATAGGGACTCAGTTCCTTTTTATAAGATCAGAACAAAAAAAAAAACAAAACAGGGCAGGTGGTTATAGGGTTAGTGACATTATAGGGTTGAGAACAATATAATTGGTTACATAGCTGAAGAGTGGGGAGTGATATGATTGGCTTGAGTTTGGAACTGAGAGGTTAACAACAGCTCTGTCCTCCCTTCATGTGACTAAGAAAAGTTTGTTGTTTGAGTCTACCTGTAAAGTTAAAGATAATGGTCCAGATTTCTTTGAATAATAAAACATAACTACTTGAAGGATGGTTTGGTGGTGTAAAGATAGTAGACCAGATGCCCTGTTTTCTACTCATTACCCCCAAGGAGAGCAGATTTCTTTGGGGCAGGAATAGAACAGTGAATAGCAGAAGAACTGGATTTCTAAATTTAATTCATTATGGGCAAGCTGAATTTCTGCCCTAAATTTAGAGACAAAGAACCATGACTTAAGCAGTTATAAGACAAAATAGCTGTACATAAGATAAATAAAAAATGATAGTCAATTTAATCTTCAAATTACAGACAAGTGTTTATTCTGTATAGATGGAGGGAATTTATACACCTGTGATTTCATAGGTCTGGACTAAAAAAAGAAAATCACTAAATATAACATGATTTTGGTGAGTGGGTAGGTTAAAAGAATGTAAATTTTCATATTTACCATCAGATATCACAGGCAGATATTTATCTTTCTATATGTCATATTCCTCTGTGTGTGTGTGTGTAAAAGAGAGAGACAGAGAATATGTAAAGCAATTTATAACATTATAAAGTGTCAATTATTTTACATAAACATCAGTTACTTTAAATAATTGGGCATGTCAGTCTTCAATACCCCATACCCATTCCCCTTGAGATCAATATCAGTCAGTAAGCATATATTAACTACCTTTTATATATAAGGCACTATGCAAAATGCTGGGATACAAAGAAAGACAAAAACAGTCCTCACTCCTCAAGGAACTCACAATCCAGTGGAGACAAAATGAAAATAATGATGTACAAATAAGATAGAGAAAGGATAAATAGGAAATAATCAACAGAAGGAAGGTGCTAAAAGTCAGAGGGATTGGGAAAGTCTTCTTGTAGAAGGTAATATTTTGGAGACTAAGAAACAGAGACACACAGACTAAGATAGAGAGAACAAAAGAGAGATACACAAAGACAGAGAGACACACAGAAATAGACAGAGAGAGAGAACATTCAATATTATAGGATTGTAGTCGTTTATTGTAGCTACTAATAAATCCTATACAATTCTAATTGTAGCTACAATAATTTGAATTGGTATTTTGTTGGGGAGTTTTTTGTTTCTTATAAAATTTTCTCTTTGATCTGAGAGTTTCAAAATTTGGCAATGTTACTGTTTTCCATAAAGGATCTCTCTGATGTAGTGATCTGTGGAGTTTTTTCTAGTTCTACTTTTTGATATATCAACAATCAAATTAACTAATCCTGTGGCCAAAAATATTACATCTGGCAAAATTAAGTATAATACTAAATAAAAAAAGATATTCATTGAATTCACAGATTTTCAGGATTTTGTCTCAAACAAACCTGAGCTCAATAGAACATTTAACACATAAGAATCAATATCAAAGACTAATTTCAAAGAACTTAATAAGGACAAACTATTTTATATGTGGAAATATAGACCATATGTCTAAGACTGACATCAGTAATTGGATAGTTGAAAAAAAATTGGGACAGAGCTGAGTATAATCTGACTCTAAAAAACAAAACCTTCTAAGAAAAGGTAAAAATAGTAGCTATGCTATATGAATGAGGTGCAAAGAAGGAACCAATATAGAGGCATTAGATGGGGCAGGAGAGCGGGTAGTTCTGAAAAACTACTCAAATCAGGAATGGGTTAAAGAGGGAACAATACACATCATATACATACATATACATACATATATATATAGTATTCATATACAAAAATACACACACATACCATGAAGTGTATAGCACCCTCCAAAATCTATAAAGAAATAAGAGTAGAGGGAATAGGATAAGGTGGGATATAGAAGGATGTATAGATTAACAGGAGTGGGATAAGGTATATAGATTAATGGAAATAGGATAAAGAGAAAGGGAAAGGATGGGGGGGGGAGATAAGGGAGGGATCCATGGGAAATAATAGCACGACAAGTCAAGGAGTAGAAATAAAGTAGAAAAGTCAGCAGGGATAGGAAATAAAAGATATACATAAATATAATAACAAGGATCAAGAGTAGAATTTATTAGGAAAAAAACTAGCCATATTAATATTCTTTTAGATACATGTCTATGTATGTACATGTGTATATATGTATGCATAGATATATGTATCTGTGCATATAGATATATGTGTGTATATATATACATGTATATATTCAGTATGTTTGTATACATAAATATATCTATACTTAACTGTAGCCTGCTTGGGGGAATTGGGGTGGGGGTGGGAGAATGGAAGGGGGAAAAAGAATAAAGCAAAAATTGCACAGCAAAGAACAAAAGAATAAACTACAAGGAAGCAAAGAAAAGATGGATTGTCATGAATATAATTTCTTCTATTATTATATATGCTTTCTTGAAATGGAAATTTATTGTTACACGTTTCAAATCCTTCCTAATGTTCTGCTGGACACATGACCGCATATATTCCCCCATTTCTGTTTTTTTTTAATTTTTTTTCTTATTTTGTATTTAAATTTTAATTAAATAATTTTTTTAAAAAAGATAAATTGATGAGTTTATATTTGATTCAGGGAGTGATAGGAAGCCACTGGTACTTATTGAATAGAGGTAACATGATTGGTCATACCTGTACTTTAGGAAAATCATTTTGTTGGCTGAATGGATCATAGGAGAAGTTTGTGGCAGACAGACTTAACAGCAGACTATTGCAAAAGTTTGCGTAAAAGGGCCTTCAAAAGGGTGGTGGCAGTATATGAGTGAGAAAGAAAGATACTCTTGCTTAGAGCCCTCATCTAATGCCTATTCTTCTCACAACCTGGACAAATCATTAGAAATTAAATAAGAAAGGATTTAATTGAATCATATAAACAAAATATAATGGGAAAATGCATACAACAAATATCATTTTTATATCTAAACCTCAAAGTATTTGCTTTTTCCTCAGAGTATCAGATAGTTTTCACATATTTTTCTTTGAAACTTGGATAAGGGACCAGATATTCTTTATTATTCTCTCTTTTTCAATTGTGTCCAATTTTTGTGACACCTCTGTCCCCTCAATTGGGATTTTCTAGGCAAAGATACTGGAGTGGTTTGTCATTTCCTTCTCTGAGTCATTTTGCAGGTGAGGAAACTGAGTCACAGAGGGTTAAGTGACTTATCTAGTGTCACAGCTGGTTAGTGTCTGAGACTACATTTGAACTCACAGAGTCTTCGAACCTCCAGGCCCAGCACTCTAATCACTGAGCCACCCAGCTGCCCTAGATGTTTATCCTCTTTATGTCTGTTCTTACTACTTGTTAGAATTCAGAATTAAAAACAAGTTTTCAATGAAGGTCTTTCACAAGCCATCCACACAATTCTTTACACAATTAGGAAATGCTTGATTTTTCCCTCATGTTGCATGAAATCATGTTGAGTTTTACAGAAGAATAAAGATGTGAAGAGGTTCTCTGGCTCTCTCAGTCTCTGTCTCTGTCTTTGTCTCTGTCTCTGCTTCTCTCCCTCTCTCCTCTCTCTGTGTCTATCTCTGTGTCTCTCTTTTTTCCTCTTTCTTTCTCTCTCCCTCTCCTTCTCTCTTTCTCTTCCTCCCTCCCTCTCTCTCTCCCTCTCTCTTTCTTTATCTCTCTCTGTGTGTCTCTCTCTACATCTCTGTATATATGTATATATATATATATTTTTTTTATTTTTATTGATATTATGTACACCATCTCTCTCAGTAAACTCATCGGCTTCCATGGATTCAATTATTGTCTCTATTCAGATAATTCCCCAATCTCTGTTTCCAGTTGTTTAGTCTTTTTTCCTAAGCTACTATTTCACATCACTAACTGGCTGTTGAACATTTTAAACTGTGTATCCTGTATGGATTTTATACTCAAGATAATCAGAGAACATAATGCTTCCCTCCAAACCTTCCCTTTTTTTTGGCTCTTTTTAACAATGAGGTATTTCAGGGTAATTCCAATAGACTTGTGATGGAAAGTGCCATTCACACCCAGAGAGAAAACTATGGAGATTGAATGTGAATCAAACCATAGTATTTTCACTTTCTTTGTGTTGTTGTTTCCTTGTTTTTTTTCTTTTGATCTGTTTTTTTTTTTTTTTGCTCAGCATGACGAATATGGAAATATGTTTAGAAGAATTTCACATGTTTAACATATCAGATTCCTTGCTGTCTTGGGGAGGTGGAGAGGGGAGTAGAGGGAGAAAAAATTGGAACAAAAGGTTTTGTGAAGATGACTATTGAAAAAGGTTTTTGCATGTATTTGGAAAAGCAAAATACCATTAAAAACAAAACAAAACAAAAAAACCTTCTTCTCTTTTGAAGTTCCCTATTATTGTCAAGGTCACTATTACCCCTTTTAATAACCCAGATCAACAACCTTAATATCATCCTCAAATCTTCATTTACACTCCACACATTGGATTAGTTGCCAGATTTTGTCATTTCTAGTTTAACAACACCTCTCCTATATTTCCCCACTTCTCCCCACTCACTTAATCATAATCATCATTCTATTTCAGAACAATGTTTTCAATTGTCATCTCTAGATAGATGACTATTAAATCCTTGTCCAGGGCTAAACCTTTCTCCCAAACTCCAGTCTTACATTTTCATTTTCCTTTTAGATATCTCCAACTGGATGTCCTTGTAGACATATTAAATTCTATATTTCCCAATTCATTATCTTTATTTTATTTTTTAGGTTATACATATACATATATATTTGTACACATTTCCATGAGTCATGTTGGGTGAGAAAAATCATACCAAAAGGGAAAAACTCCAAGAAAGAAAAAAAAACTAGAAGGGGTAAAAACACTATGCTTTGATCTACATTCTCCAGTCTCTCTCTGATTATGGATGGAATTTTCCATCCAAAGTTTATTGGAATTGCCTTGGATCACTGAGAAGAGCTAAGTCTATCATAGTTGATAATCATATTATCTTGCTATTACTGTGTACAATGTTTTCTTGGTTCTGCTCACTTCACTCAGCATCAGTTCATGTAAATTTTTACAGGCTTTCCTAAAACCAGCCTGCTCATCATTTCCTACAGAACAATAATATTCCATTCATTAATATACCATAACTTATTCAGCCATTTCCCAATGGATGGGTATCCATTCATTTTCCAATTCTTTGCCACCACAAATAGAGCTCCTAAAATTTTTTTGCATATTTGAGTCCTTTCCCCCAAAACTCATTATTTTTATCTCCCAGTACTCCCCACTTCCAATCTTCCCTACTGTTCTCAAAGGCACCACCATCCTTCCAGTCACCCAGTCTTAAAATGTGGGTGTCATTCTCCATTCCTCACTCTTTCTCAACCCTCACATTCAAGCCCTCGTATTCCTACCTTCTGCTATATGTTCACTTCTCTCTTCTTACCTACAACCATATTGGTGAAGACCCCTGTTACCTCACACCTGAACTACTACAATAGCCCACTTACCGGTCTCCTGCCTTCAGTCTCTCCCCACTACAAACCATCCTCCACTTACTTGTCAAATAGATCTTCATGAAACACACATTCTGACCACATCACCCCCTTAGTCCATAACCTCTAGTGGCTCCTTTATTACCTCCAGGATCAATATATAAAATCCTCTTGATTGACATTCTAAATTCTTCGTAACTTGGCTCTTTCCTTACTTTCCAGTCTTATATCTTACCCCCATCACATACTCTCCAGTTCAGTAATACTGACTTCCTGCCTGTACAATGGATGGAGCAGTAGACTTAAAGTCAGGAAAACTTAGCTGGAAGAATTTAGGAAAGTCACTAACTTCTAATTGCCTTAATTTCCTCATCTATAAAAAAGGGACAATAATAGCATCTATTTCCCAGAGTTGTTGTGAGAATCAAATGAAATCCTTGTGAAGTGCTTAGAATAGTGTCTGGAACATAGTAGTGGTTTAATCAATGCTTATTCCCTCCTTATCTCCTTTCCTCCTATAAGGTATTCCATTACTTGATTCCATGCATTTTCAGGAGCTGTTCCTCATTCCTGGAGCCCTCTTTACCCATCTCTGTTTCCTAGTTTCTTTTCAGTCTGAACTAAATTCCCACTTTCCACAAGAAACTTTGACAGTCCTTCTTAATCTTAGTGCCTTCTCTCTGAGTTTAGCTCCAATTTATCTTGTTTATATATAGTTGTTTTCGTGTTGTCCTCCCAATAGATTATGCACTCATAGAACACAGACTGGTTTTCATTTTCCTTTGTGTCCCCAGGGTTTAACACAATGTCTGGCACATAGTAGGCTCTTAATAAATGCTTGTTGACTGACTGACTGAGAATTCAGGCATATAGGAATAGCTGCCAGGGACCTACTTCTGTCTTACCTTATAGGAGTAATTGTCACTTGAAGCCTGCAATGGAACTTGCCCAAGGTCAAAGGGGCTTTGAGTCAGATGCCTGCATCCTGCTTTCCCACTTGTATCCCTATCCTTATGCTACTACCTTTCTGCTTCTCTCTGATCTATCTTCCCACCATGATGTACTCTGGTCTGGTGACCTGTGTTATGTACAACAACTAAAATCAGTTTAGCATCATCCAGACCAAGGGTTCTTAATTTTTTTTTTTTTTGGTATCATGCTAAGGATACCTTCTCAGAATAATGCTTTTTAAATGCAAAGACTATAAAGGGTTACAGAGGATTCCAAAATTTTGCAAAAATAAAGATGTAATTTGTTTCCCAGTCAGGTTCACAGGTCCCTTGAAATCCAGCTTAATTAAAGATTAAGAACCCCTGATATAGGAGAATCAGCATCAAAGGCTTCCAGTGGTTATTACTGCTCTTCCCCTCTTAATGCACTCAGCCTTAGCAGTTCCCAGTCATTATCTTTCTCTGAGTTCCTTTTCTAGACCTTCTCAAACCCTCCTTCATAGTAGTACAGTGTCAGTATTTCCATATTCAAAGACAGAAGACCCAAGTTCAAGTTTAAGGTCTGCCATTTTGTGCCTGAATGATCTTGGATGAGTGCTTTCATCTCTATGGATCTCATTCCCCCAAAATGCAAAAATGGTTGGATGGGATGCCCTCTGAAATCATGATCCTATCTCCTCAAGTTTCTTTTGTCTTCTGGTACTAACTGAAACCTAGATTTCTCCTGAAGATACCACATCTTTTGGTACCCTAAGACTGATTGTTCCTTTTCTCATGGGGCCATGAGGAAGAAAAAGATGGACAAGCATTTACTGAGTGCCAGTAATTGAGTTAAGTACTTTGCAAATATTTCATTTGATCCTCACACACCACACACCCCCGTGCAAGATAAATGCCATTATTATCCCCGTTTTAGAATTGAGGAAACTGCCTGAGCCAGACAGAAGTTAAATGATTTGTGCAAGAGATATACAGTGAGTAAGTGCATGAGGATGAATTTGGACCTGACTGCACATGCAGCATTCTCCCACTAAACTAGTTGGCTGCTTCCAGGAGGAGAGGAGGAAGAATAGTGATTATATTCTTACTGCTTACTGTTAGACCCTCCTCTGTCACCCTTACCAACCTCTTTCAAGTTTCCATACATCCTGTTCAGATCCTTTTTACTGTCACCTGTGAACCTCTCTTGCCCTTCTTCAATGAGTTTGGTGACTCGTTAATGGTCTTCTCCACCTCAATGCCTTCCCTTTCAAGCATGGAGACCTCCCAGTTTCCCAGACTCAAATTCTTTATCTTGTGTCCTCAGTCTTCTTCAACTGCACAGGTCATGTCGTCAACCAGTGATGTCAAATTAAAATAGAAACGGGTCCTTGTGGGCCACATATTGACTCAGAGAACTTTAAATTAACATTACCCATGTTGTATTTTCATTTCTTTTGTTAAACATTTCCCAGTTACGCTTTTATCTGTTTCAGCCCATACTTGGGAGGCCACTAAGGCCTTGTGGGCTAGGAGTCTGACCACCCCTCCCTCAGATCACTTGCCTCCAAGGACCTGAATTCCCAGTTACAACTCCAGCAACGTCAGGAGCTCCTCCTCACAATTCTAGGTCCATTTTTTAGATATTGTACTGAAGTCTTTGTGCCTTCAGTCTGAGCTTTTGTGGATCAAGGACTTGGCAGCCCCTTCTGTTATATGACCCAAGTGTTTATCACCTTGTTCACTGCATTCTGTGAGTCTCTGCTCATGGATCCCAGTAAGTGGGAAAACTTTCAATGTGAGCTCTCCAGCCCTTTGCACACAAGTCCCATGTGATTCCTGCTATTCCTAGCTTAGTCATGGTTTAAAATTAGCCCTGGGCTGACATGACACTCCTCTGGGTCGCAGCGTGGCTGAGGTTTTGAACTGCTTGGAGTAGCACTAGCAAAACCCACCTGTAACCTCTCCCTCGCCGAGCAATCAATGAGTTTGGAAACACCGCCAGCTCGGGTAAGTTTTTCTGAGTTCTTCCCTTTGTCCTCATTTACCAGTGTTTGTGGCTGAGGATCCCGTTACTACCTATGCCCGTGCTTGCCAAGGAAGAGCAATCCACTTTGGGAACTCAGTGTAAAACCTATCTCTTGAGAGATCAGAGTTACTCATTTAATTGTTCTTTTCTAGAAAATGGATTTCATAGAAGGCAAAGATGCATTTCTTTCAATCTGATTTGTTTGGTTTTGGTTTTAAATGTCATTGCCATGGTCCTAAGGTGCTGGTATGTCTCCTTCTATTGTGATAATAATACAAGGTAGAAGGACTTCATTTCCTTTACATTTCCCAGGACATATGCCTCTCATAACTACCCTTCCCATTCCTGTTTTTATAATACCCAATTTTCTCTCTAGAATAGATTATAACTTTGGAAATTATCTGAAACCATATGCTTCTAAATGCTCCAGACTGGGAATCAATGGAACAGGTGATTTTTTTTTATTAAATTCAACTTTTATCTATTAAGGACTCATTATGTACAAGGCACTGAGAACACAAAATCCCCAAATCAGTCTTTGCTCTTGAAAAGCTTAGAGGGAGGGTCAGGGGGACAACATGTACAGAGATATATACAAAAATAATAAAATGTAAATTTCAAGGGGGAGAGTTTGCTTACTGGGAAGGAAGGGGAAGAGAACCAAGAAAGGATTAATGAAGGTTGGGCTAAGGTTTGAAAAATCTAGGTAATTGTGGGGAGCCCTCCAGCCATGGAATATAGCCTGGAGATGGGAGATGGAAAAATATCAATTCAGATGTCAAACTCTAGTTGTAGACATGACTCACAAAAATAGTGAGGCTGTTAGGAGTCATGATTTGTTGCCTTACAGGAGGCAATAAGGAGCTGTGATTTATTTATGCCAATGGTGGGACGAACCCCACAAGAGACATTACAAGTCCATGGAAATAGCAGTCAACAAGCATTTGTGTTCCTTTGTGCTAGGGCCCGTGGTAAACAATAGCAATACAACAACAAAAATGAAATGGCCCCTGCTTTCATGGGACATAAATTGTCTCTAGAGAGACAATATGCAGATATTTAATCATATATAAAATAAGTATCTTGAAGTATTAAATTATACTATTAAAAAGTTCAGTTCCTGTCATCTTCTACATGGAGCTTTTCCTGATCCTCCCACCTCAAATTTATTTTGCTTATAGTTCAAGTATAATACTTAACCTTCTCAGGCAGCTAGGTGGCGCAGTGGATAGAGCACCAGCCCTGAAGTCAGGAGGACCTGAGTTCAAATTTGATCTCAGACACTTAGCTGTGTGACCCTGGGCAAGTCACTTAACCCCAATTGCCTCAGCAAACAGCAAAATAATAATAATAATACTTACCTTCTCTATAATATGTGAAAAACTTAGACTTCCATTAAAAAAAAATTTGTATCTGCTGTACCTGGCACAGTGTTTACTACATAATAGGTACTTAATGACATCTTGCTGATTTATTGATTAAATAGAAATATAGCCTCTTTTCCAACTATTGGCTCAGAGATTAGATTAATCATAGGGTTGGGATGCTTGAGGAAAATAAAAGGAGGAATTCTGGCAATTGAATATTTGGTAAATATTTGAAAGACTTGCAATTTCATTCATTTGGGACTCACTCTACCCATATATGTCGTAATCCCTTTATACTTTATGGTTTCATGAGTTGCTATGGAGAGAAAAAAGCTTTCTATGTTGGATAGAGTCTCTGCTGAGTTGCATATGGGACTCTGTTGCTTAGTCATTATTTGATAAATCATCTCCAGCTAAAGGCTCATCTAAAATCCTGGCATTACATACTGCTGTGATTTTTAGAAAGGTCTAAACTCTCTTATTCTTGGACCAGAAGGAGCCCCCTTAATCTTGTAGACTTGAGGTCTCTACTCTGTGTCTTGTCAATTCTTGAACAACAGGGTATAGACTTCAAGTGTAAAGGCTTTCTCTCCTTTTACTAATTATTCTTGATTTCTGTAATCTCAGAATTCCCTGTTTGTTCATGTAATTGAGTAGGTGGGAAGAGCGGGCACCCAAAGGGTCCACTTTCAGAGGGTCAGGCCGTTGTTTCCTGTCCACTACATATGCAAACATGGTCATTCAAAATCTGAAAGGGGCTTTGTCCCATAACCTTTCAAAAATACAGATATAACTAGATTGTTATTTGTGCATATAACAAAGCCCTTAATGTATCCAATGTACCCTATGCCAAGTTAAAATTATGTAAAATGTGGCAATCAATTCCATAGAAATATATTGTAGCAATTTGAATAATGCTACCAGTTTAGGAAATTCATTATCCACACCAATTAGGAACTAGCTGTACAAAGTTAAAGAATGGTCAAAGAGAAAGATTATTTATTAAGAACCTCCTCTAAATCCCACTTTCCTTATTGAAAATGAGAGTGATACTTTTTAATCTTACTGCTTATATTAAAGTGTAATGATGAGAAAACCCTTGTCAAACTCTAGAGAATGATAAAAATATGTTACTCTTAGACTAAGAACCCCTGGGCTTTTCTGTCCATACCATAATTGAGACTTCTTTGTGTTCCCTCCCCTAATAGACATTTAGGTCCTTGAGAAACAGGATAACCTTGCATTTCTATTTGTAATCCCCTAACACTTAGCACAGTATTTGGAACATAATCAGCATTTAATCAATGCTTTTTCATTCATTCATTTGTTCGTTCATTCATGCTACTTCCTTCAGTACAATTAGGTCTGCCGGGAGATGGCATCCATAATTCAGCTTTTCAGTCTCTGGTGAAATTAGTGACCCCTTCCTTCTTGTGAAAAAACCATGACAGAAACTGCAGTTTGTGTGGGGGCCGTCCATGCTGTAAAAGAAGTGTGGGAAACCAGGATCAAGAAACACACTGAAGACCTGAATCGAGAAAAAGAGTTTCAGCAGAAGTAGGTTCCAAAAATGGTTATTAATTAGCCTCATGCTCTGACAACCCTGGGAACAAAAAAAATATTCTCGTCCCTCATTGTGCTTGACAACCACAACTTGGAAGCCTTTCTGGGCAAAGTTGAACAAGGAGTCTTCTTGGATATTGGTAATTTTGATGTCTGTGACTCTTCTTCAAGCAGCCACTCAATGCCCTCAAAAAGCTAAATAACTAGTGTCATCCAGGGGAGCTGTTAGATTACCACTTAGGACCGGGCTTCTTATTTTTCTATGCAGAAAATGCCATAAAAATGCCCTGGGCAGCTTGTTATAGAGATGGGTCATCTCTTTTCAGTGGAATCCCATGTATTTGGGTAGCATAAGAATCTGACTGGCTCTCCTTTAAATAAATTTAGATAGATAGATAGATAGATAGATAGATAGATAGATAGATAGATAGATAGATAGATAGATAGATAGATAAATTTGGGGCAGCTATATGGCATAGTAGATAGAGCACTGGCTCAGGTCCAGAGGATCTGAGTTCAAATCCAGCCTCAGACACTTAACACTTACTAGCCGTGTGATTCTGGGCAAGCCACTTAACCCCAATTGCCTTGACCCCCAAAAAAATCATGTAAAAAAGTTTTTTTACTGATGTATTTATTTTCTCTTCTTAACACCCTTGAAAGCCAAAACCAAAACAAATAAAAAACTGGTATATCAAATGTGCATACTCTTCTAAAACAAAAGCCCCAGTTGGTCCAATGCAAAAACATGTGTCTCATTCTGCATATTGGAGGCAGCAAGGTGCCACATTGGCCAAAGTGACAGACTTGGAGTCAAGAAGATCTGAATTTAAATATAGCTTTGGACACTTACTAGCTGTGTGACCCTAAGCAAATCTTTCAGCTTCAGTTTCCTCAGCTGTAAAAGGGGGATAATAACAACACCTACTTCTCAGGGTTGATGTGAAGATAAAAAGAGATAGTATTTGTAAAGTGCAGTGCAAGCCTTAAAGTACTATATAAATGATAGCTATTATTATTTTAGTTATCATCATCATGAACATGTATAAAAATATGCAGATCTATAAAGTAGACACAAAATGAATGACAAGGCTGTTCAATACAAGGTTATTGTATTGAAAAGAATGAGGGCACTTGAGGAATCAATCAGGAAAGGTTTAGAGTAGAAGACAATATTTCAGCTGAAAATTGAAGGAAGTGAGGCAATCGGTGAAGAAAAAGTATTTTTTTTAAAAGGTATTTTCAACATCCTTTTAGAGCTCTTTTTTGCTGCATAGTCTTCAAGAAGTCAAAGTCATAACCACACCAAAATAAAGTCTAAGAATATGACTTCAGTGGAGGAATGGATATGTAAATATCTAAGATATACTCTATAATATGAAATATTTCTAAATCATAAATGACATAAAAATTTCAACATTCATTCAGACCCAGTATTCCATCTCTGATAATGGAATCAAGAAATGCTTTATGGAGAAGTCCATCACTGATCGTCTTGATCTATATCTTGCCACTGGACCCAAATGGCTCTGGAGGGAAAAGTGAAGCAAGTAACCTTGCACGAGGCAGGTGACCTTGCCCAGTTCTCTCTCATTTCAATCAAATTCACTTGCATGTCATGACATCACCACCCTGATGTCATGGGCCTCTTCAAGAAGGAAGGATAAACAATAATATTAATCTTGAAAGGTAAAGAATGAAGAAAGGGAAGCCCCATTAGAAAAAACTCAAAATAAATAAAATATTGTTCTACAAAAGCACAGACACAAATACAATTTAAAAACTTTTGACATTTATTGCTGATGGTTGAGCATAAAAAGAAACAATATTATGTGATTTTAATGACAAATATTGGCCCCAAAAGAAGAGATGTAACCATAAAAATAAGATAATAATGCCTAAATTATATTTTAAAAGGAAAGTTAGGGATATAGCACTAAAATATTCCTAATTCTGCATCTGTTTTCTATTAATTTATCTAAATCTTTTTAAAAATCAATCAATAAGTATTTATTAAATACTTACTATGTGTTAGAAACTACTGAGTACTAGAGAATACAAAGAATAGTTTTTTAAAAAATCCCTATCTTTAAGGAGTTTATATTCTGATGGAAATAAAATTCCATTATATTCTAATGGGAAAAATTATATTTTTAATCTTTATCAATTTTTGATATAATTCTCATAAATGTATTTTTATAGTATAAGGTGGTGTTTTTAGTTGCCCTGTTTCTACAGTCTTCAAAACCCTGTATTTATTCAGGTGATTTTTTTGGATTAAATAAAAATATTTTTATTCAGCTCTTATTATTTGACCTTTTATGCTATTCAGTCTAATCCCAATTTAGCTATTCAAAATAATAGCTACTCTTTCTAGCTTCATGTCTTCTAAAAATATGTGCTTTTATCTAACTCACTGAAAAAATTATTTTTGGTCAAGGACAGAGTCCTTTAGACCTCTAATACAGATGTCCTATTCACATTGATACCAATGTGATTAATACCAATCCATTCATTATTCTATTTGGGTCTAGTCATTCAACTAGTTCTCAATCTACCTAACTCTACTATCATTCAATCTATTATTTTCCATCTTGTCCACAAGGCTTTTTGTGAGATTGCTAAATAGCTTGCTAATGCCAAAACATGACAGGTATGCCACGTCTGTACATTTTCCTTATTATCAGTATCATCACTGTAAAAAAAAAAAAAAAGTGATAGCAAGTAATAGATTTAGAGTTGAAAAGGATGTCAATCTAGTGATGTTAGATGATCTAGTCCAACCCCCTCATTTTACAGTTGAGAAAACAGAAGTCCAAAAGGCTGAGCTGCCTACAATCATGTAGACAGCATGTGTCAATGGCAGTATTTGAACTCTGGTCCTTCTACTCCAGAACCAGTGATCTTTCTCCTATGCCATGCTTCCATAAGGAAACCTAGACAGTTATAGAAAATTTAAGTTTATTACTTGACTTTTGTTTTATAAATGGGAACTATCACAACCACAGCACCTACATCAAATTTATTAGATGGCTGTACCATCTTAGTCTAATGGGAAAATTAATTAATAGCAATTACATATATTGGCCCCTTAAGTAAAGGGTATTTGAAATTTAAGGTCCTTGAAAATGAGTGCTTTTCTAATTTTCAGTATTATCCTTGATCAAAATGATATTTCTCCTGAGTCTTCAATGTAGAAATTTAAATGCTTCCTATATTCTTCACTAACATGAATTCTTGGTCTCCTAGGTTAGTGCGAATCTGGGAAGAAAGAGTAAGCCTAAGCAAGTTGAAGGAAAAAGTCATCAGGGAAGATGGAAGGGTCATTTTAAAGATAGAAAAAGAAGAATGGAAGGTAATCAGAGGAAATGATTTTTAATGTTCTACTTGTTGCATTCTCTTTATAGAGTGTTGTGTTTAGTTTATAGCATTCTGGCAAGATGGTAATTAGGAAAGCTAAAAATTCACACTGGTCAAATGTACAATTTTTCTTAATAGGATTCATAGAGGTGGAATTTGATTTGGAGATTGCTCATGGGTTTCTAATATCTGTGACCATTCAAATTTTGTGCTTTTGTTAATAGAAATAATCCAAAGTTGTTTGGTTTTGACTAAATATGAATTCTTAGGATATGAATTCTGTGATAGTATACTAATGTTAATAGAAAAATATAATATAAATTCTAGTTAGAGTTAGAAGGATTAAACAGTAGAAAAATAAATTTCTTAAGATTTGTTAGTTATGCAAGATACTAAAAAATATAATTAATGATAATTTCTAATTTTGTACCTCATCATGAAAAGGTAGTGATACTGTGTTTTTGAAGGCTATTCCAGTAAAATCATAAAGATTAAAAGACTTTACTTAGCTGATAGGATTTACTGTGTAGACCCAGCAACATATTTTACATTATCTGATGATCATTCTAGCTAGGTTCAGGAAAAATCATCTTTAGGATGGATACAGGGGAATGGATTGTTTGATCATAACAAAAACCAAAGACCACCTACTAAGGCATAGAGGATTTGTGGCTAGCATCAGTGGAGGGAGTACCCTCACCAACAAAACCACAGATCCTTGATTTAGAATCAAAACTAAAATCAAAGATCATAGTTGTGGAACTGGATAGGTCTTCAGAGGTCATTCAGTTCTCCACTTTCATTTTACAGATCTGGAGACTAAGACCCAGGGAATTTAAGTATATAGGTAGTGAGGGTCAGTCAGAAAAAAAAGAATATTTTGGTAATAGTTTCAAAACAAAATAATAGCAACTAACATTTATTTTTACAAAAATCATCTTATTTGATTCCTACTACAATCCCATGAGATGGGATCATCCATAATCATCTTATTTTACACTCAGGAAAACTGAAGATGAGAGTTTAGGTGACTTGCCTAGCATCACACAGCTAATAGGTATCTAAACCAAGATCTGAACTTGGCTTTATGATTCCAATTTTTCTACTTTGTACTCTGGACCACTTAGCCACAATAGCCCCTCTACTGCCATGCTGACTTTCAGGAAACCAGGATACCATAAATTAAAAACAAAAACAAACAAACAAAAAAAAAACCACCACCTAAATCATAAATTTTACTTGTAATTCTTCTCTTTGGATTTAGACCCTTCCTTCTTCACTACTAAAACTGAATCAACTGCAGGAGTGGCAGCTTCATAGAACAGGCTTAGTAAAAATTCCTGAATTCATTGGACGATTTCAGAACCTCATTGTATTGGATTTATCCCGAAATGCAATTTCAGAGATACCTCGAGGAATTGGTAAGGCATTGTTTTCACATGCCAAGATTCTTCAGCTGCAAGTCTGATTTTTTGTCTTAAGTATTTGTGGAATAAAGATGTTGCTTTCATATAACATATTAATTCCCTAAATAAGGTAAAAACAACTGCTCTAGATGGAGCCAGGGAGGGCCTCATAGGTCAGAGTTATTAGAATTATTTACTGAGAATCTTTAGTTTAAAGAAGCCTAATTATTTTAATGCAATTCAAAAGATATGTTAACTTCCTATGTGAATAAACACTATACTATAACAGACTTTGTGTGTTAAGATGAAATGAACAAAGGGAAGGATTTCGTTTTACAGTTTGGAAAAGATGGTGAGATGTTGAATAAAAGCATAAAGGCAGCATAGGAAATTATCTTGAACAAAATTCATCAATCATGTCTCTCTTGTGAGCCATCATCCTACTTGGATTGGTTTGAAATGATCTTTCAGGGTGATGCTGAACATTTCCTGACTTTAAAAAAAAAAAAAGAGGGGGAAAGATCTGGAATGAAGTGATAAGAGAAGGAACACGACCTTGTTTGAAGACATGAAAAGGCCAAAAGAATGGGAACTTTGAATTAATTTTCCAGAGACAGCTTTGAAAAAAATATTATTTATTTATTTTGCTTTTTTCTGAGGCAATTGAGGTTAAGTGACTTGCCCAGGGTCACACAGCTAGGGAATGTTAAGTGTCTGAGACCAGATTTGAACTCAGGTCCTCCTGACTTCAGGGCTGGTGCTCTATCCACTGTGCCACTTAGCTGCCCCATGAAAAAAATCTTAACACAAACAAAATCAATGAAGCTAAAATGAGAATGGAAGCAGGCAATAGGAGAATAAAATCTTTTGCAACAAATTTCTCCCATAATTTCCAAGATACATAGTTCAAAATTATAAATTTATAAAGAATATGAGCCATATTAATAATATGACTGTTAAATGGTGAAATAATATGAAGTTAGTTTTCCAAGAAAGAAATCCAAGTTTAAAAAAGTTCCAAATCACAAATTATTAGAAAGATGCAAATTAAAGCTACTTAAGGTTTTGTCTCTCATCTATCAGATTAGCTAAAGTAGTAGAAAAGGAAAAATGACAAATGCTGGAGGGGAAAACAGGCATACTGATGTACTGGTGGTAGCATTATGAACTAGTTCAAACATTCTGGAAAGCAATTTGGAACCATGCCCAAAATGTTACTGAACTGTGCAAACCCCTTGACTCAGCAATACTACCTTTAGACATATACCCAAAGAGATCAAAAAAAGAGGAAAAGGACCCATATAAAACAAATTAGTTAAGCAGGTTTTGTTGTTGTTGTTGTTTGTGGTGGCAATGAACTGGAAACTAAGAGGTGCTCATTTGGGGAATGGCTGAACAAATTATGGTATATGAATGTAATGGAATGTCATTGTGCTGAAAAAAATTAAGATGAAAGAATTGTATGAATTGTGATCATGTGAAATGAGCAAAATTAGGAGAATGATTTATATGTAACATTATAAAGACAAACAATTTTTTAAAAGCTTGAAAATTCTGATCCATACAATAAGCAATCATGATTTCAGATCAAGCGTTTCATGATGAGACATAATATCTACCTCCAGGGTATATAATGAATATTTTTTTTACTTGACCAACATAGGAATTTCTTTTGGTTGGCCATACATATTTATTACGTGAGTTTTTTTTTTTTTTAATGAGTGGAGAATGTAGGAACAAAAGAAAATAAAACTTTGCTAATTGGAAAGAAAGTAAAAAGATGTAGAAAGAAAAAAGTGGTAAAGATGTGGTGTAACATTTTATTATTGGATGCTTGATTTAATGATAATTTGTTTTGTCTGATGTGTATAGGACTGCTGACAAGACTTGAGGAGCTGATTCTCAGTTACAACAAAATCAAAACTGTTCCCAAAGAATTGAGTAACTGTGCCAGCTTGGAGAAACTAGAACTTGCTGTCAACAGAGATATTTGTGACCTTCCAGAGGAGGTTAGTATAACATAGTTTCCAACAGAAAAATTCTCCATTTATTTCTAATTTATTTCTCATTTGTGTTGGAGAGAAAAACCAACTTAAAAGATAATAGTTTGGTTTCAGTGGAATTTGGTGGAAACATTTTAAGTGTTTTATTAAATAAAATCAAAATCAGTTTTTCATTAGAAAAAGAGCTATGATTCATTTCAAAGATAGCAATTATAAATCTTGAGAAATGACATGGCAGTAAAATGACTTATTTTTGTCATTGTTACTAGAATAGAAGTGTTCCCAGGAGATATATGTATGAATGTGATACCATATTAAATATTTTCCTTGGCAAGATTCCCAGGCTCTGCCAGGTCAGAAACTAGATTGTAGGCTTGTTGAAATGCTACACCCTCATCTATGTATGACATATTGTCACACTATTAGCCATCCTAAATAAATCATACACTAAGCCTTAGATTTTGTGTATACATAAAAAATAAAGAAGACATTTTAAGCACTTAGAACTAGTGAAGGAAATTACTATAGAACTCTGTCTTGATACAGTAATAGACTTAAAGAGTACAAACCTAAAATTTGTGCTAAATATTTTAATTTCTATAAACATGCATTCACCCACAAGATGGAGGATTAGACATTTTCTCTGTCCTCACTAACTCTCAACATTTCCCCCAAATAAGAATTATGTACAAGTAAAGCAATTATAGCTGTCTCCACAGGCCAAGACACCAAAAAATCTAATGGAACAAAATTATTTGTTGCATCCATTACCATACCCTACTCTCTGACAAGAGTATCCATTCCTTCTTCTTCCCCCACCATTCAATGACAACAAATAGCATAATTCAACTCTGTCTACACTCTTATGAAGGCAGAAGAGCTATATAAATACAGGAGTATGCGCTACCTGGATCAGCAAAGAACTAAAAAACTGGGAACTGGGACAGGTGCCAGAACATGTGCAGGATTGATTGCACCAGGCCTGAAGGAAAGAGTACCATCCAACTGGGACCAGTACTATTTCCTTAGGGGATTGAGGTCCATAAAAAATGAATTATCTATGGGGAAAAGGGCTGAGATGCTGTTGCTGTCCAACAATGGAGACAAATTCCCCATCAAAGGGGAAAGAGTAAGAAAGTGAGGAAGAGAAATTACCAGGGAGGGCCAGCTAGGTGGCGCAGTGGATAGAGCACCAGCCCTGAAGTCAGGAGGACCTGAGTTCAAATCTGGTCTCAGACACTTCCTAGCTGTGTGACCCTGGGCAAGTCACTTAACCCCAATTGCCTTAGCAAAAAGCGAAAAAAAGAAAAAGAAAAGAGAAATTATCAGGGAAAAAAAAGACTAAAATTATCAAAGATCTCAAGAGGAAGAAAACTAATTAAATAATCTAGAGCGCAAGTAAATTAGAAATCTTGTGAGGAACAAATGAGATAGCATCTATAAAGTGCTTTTCACATTTTAAAGTGTTATAGAAATGGTATTTATTATCACATAACCATCAAATGTTGGATATTAAAATGACAACGAAAACATTAACATGCAATGAAAACATAATAAAATATGCCTTTTCTCCAGAGGGAGAATGGGAATCCTCTCTGAACTAGTTACTATAAACCTTTGTGCTTGGTTATTTTGGAAGATATCATTCACCTCTTCTAACTTTTATTTTTTAATCCTTCCCAGACTGTTCAGTTGTGTTTTGTTGTTTTGTTTTTTGGCTATATCTTGGACTATAGTGGTAAGACTTGTGCCAGGTATGATGTATGTACCTCAGTTCCCTTCATTTGGGTTCTTGAGTCCTGAAAAATTTTTCTTTTTCAGCTCAGCAATCTACTGAAGCTCATTCATCTTGATCTGAGTATGAACCAATTTACAACAATTCCTTCAGCTGTGCTACACATGCCTGCTCTTGAGTGGCTAGACATGGGAAGCAACAAACTTAAAACACTTCCTGACTCTATAGACAGGTAAAATGATAATAATTTTTTCTTAAATTAGCTATCAACCAATGTCCTGACTTTGGGGAAAATATACAATTAAATTAGCAATTTATACTATTTGTTAATACTAGTATATTTTTATATTCTATATGAGCAAAAAACTTTTGAGGGAACCTAAATTTGACATTTTGCATCTCCACTCATTATTCCTGGGTATTTTTTTTTCTAGAGAATAAGTTTGTCATTGCTTTGGTGACCTATAATCTATGGACTTTGTTTTTTAATGAAATTCTCCTATTAAGTAAAATAGGCAATATACCCTCAAACCTAAGGTGTACTTATGTAGTAAACTTATGGGATGACATGGACAGACATTTCATAGAATGAGCAGCATTCTATGCCATCTTTGGAGGGAATAAAAGCTCATATTTATAATGTTCCAAAACTCTTAGTTCAATTTTAAGATTTTTTTTTGAAAGAAAAGCTTAAAGCATTAAAACATTAAATACAGTCAATCCTCAACTTTGTAGGGATAACACTCCTAGAAAGTGGCACAAGGGCAGCTAGGTGGTGCAGTGGATAGGGCACCACCCTGCAGTCAGAAGGACCTGAGTTCAAATTTGGCCGACACTTAATACTTGCTAGCTGTGTGATCCTGGGCAAGTCACTTAACCCAAATTGCCTCAGCAAAAAACAAACAAACAAACAAAAAAAAAAACCCCAAAAAGCAAAACAACAACAAAAACCCATTATTCCTGATAATATGTACTTTCCCTAAAACAGTGACCATGAAATAACCCATAAATGTAATCCATAAAATACATTTTTTCTCACAACTCTAGAAATCTGTGACCTTTTGTACGGTCTCAATTATTTTTATTTCAGACAATATTCACTTTTCGTAACATGTAAAATCTATAGCACCATACTGTACATGTAAAATTCTTAAAACTTGAGGAAAATAATTCATTTTGGATCCTTACTCTGTAGCAGTCAGTATTAATTTCATAAAATTATATAAAAGTTAATACTCCCCAGAGCTATGAGCTGCAGATTCTAAATTCATTTGCTTATCAATAAGACTTTAACTAAAGGCCTTCCACCTTTGTTTTGACTTGTCTTTGTGATCTAGCCTGGCATGGCAGAGATCACAACTACATAGAAAGTCCCCTCAAATATTTCTGTACCTCCAGACCAACCACTTGTCTCATAGAAGATCACCATCTTATGACCACTTAGGTCACTGATTGAGATAGCTGGTACCATTTCCTCCTGCCCAAATTAATGAGAATCCCATCTATCTTTTGTGAAGATTTTCCTAACTTCATCCAACTTGCGACCCTGCTGCCATATTATTTTGTTTATTCAGTGGAATTACTCTGATTTTGGTATAGCTTTTCCAGAATGACTATAAAAATAGGGTCCTGGAAGGAGGAGGCATCTTAGATCTGATGTCTATTTCATTGGAAGAGACCAGGGGCCCTTTAACAAAAGGCCATTGGCTCAGACCTCTTCTTCAGTCTCTCTTATTGTAGGTGGGATAATTTTAATTTCCCCAAACTAAAACATGTTTTAACCTGAATTTTGCCTTCAGTTTTGTCAATGACAGTGTGAGGGTGTTGTACTGTATACTCTACTGCTAGAAATCTCCCTACATTGGCTGTCCTCTGAAAACCAAGAGGGAAATTGCTGGAATTTTAGTTACTGCTGTCGGAAGATCCCAAGACTGGCAAGATTTTGAAATCGTCTCTGATACCTTTGTGGATGGCAGATAATTTGGAGATCATGAGAATGTACCAGCTTGAAATAATCTGTCATCAACATCCGCTTATTGTGCAATTTGAGATCCTTCTGGCCAATAATGGCTACAGACATTCAAGCATGAAGTTTATCAAAAACCTTTATTTTCTCACTAAGAAGCTAATAAAGCTGCATCACTGACTTTGTGTGCTTGAATTTAGAGCCCAAAGAACCTGCATTACGCTTTAGGGGAACAATCGCAACACAAAAATTGAGTTTTAAAGGCAAGCAATGAAAATGTGCGATGAATACATAGCTCTTTACTCAACAACAGGTGGTGAACAAGGCCAGTGAAGCTCCTAAAGGGCCACCAGTTAGTTGCTTCAAACTTGCCCACATCTCGCCTCTCACTTTTTTCTCTATTGTACATAGCTGCAAATGTGCGTGGTTGCCAACATGAAAGTGAAAATGAGGTTACTAACAAAATTGGTGAATGCTTTAAGGAAAGTTAAATAGGGAAATGTTCAGAATAGACTATATTATTATTAGCTATTACAACTCAATAACAATAATAATTGGCATTTATATAATTTCATAGCATTTATAATTTTAAGATTTTTTGGAGCACTTTACCTATATTATTTTATTTGATCCTCAGAACACTCCTGTACTACTATTTCCATTTTACAGATTAGGAAACTGAAAGAAGCTGAGTTTTAAAGAGATTCACCCCACAACATAACATTTTCATACTCTCGATTTATGTTTGCTTACATTGTGTTTCATTTATCTGATATTTCTTTCTTGTAGATACTTTTCTTGCACAACAACGCTAAGTGTGTAAATATGTATACATATATTCAATTTGTCAAATATTTTATCATAATTAACATGTGGATATCCTGCCATCTAGGGGAGGGGTGGGGAGTAGGGGGAAAAATTTGTAACAGAAAGCTTTGTAAGGGTTAATGTTGAAGAATTACCCATACATATGCTTTGCAAATTAAAAAAAAAAAAAGATTCACCTAGGGTTAATCAGCTAGTAATTGAGGCAGGATTAGGATTCAGGTGTCCTTGACTCTTAAGTCTAACACTATGTATCTGGACTAAAGGACCCAAAGTGATAAAACATATACAGACCTGGCTCCTTTGGCTTTATTTTTTTTAAGTTGGTGTTTTCACAACACACCTAATTTGTCAAATCCTTTCACACTTTAGAATGGAAAACCTACATACATTATGGCTCCAGCGGAATGAAATTACATGTTTGCCAGAAACCATCAACAACCTAAAGAACTTGGGAACTTTGGTTCTCAGCAACAACCAACTGCAAGATATTCCAGAGTGCATGGAGGAAATGACAAATCTCAGGTAAAAATCTTGTTGGAGAGGCAGCTAGATGATGCAGTGGATAGAGAACCAGCCTTGAAATCAGAAGGAAGAACCTGAGTTCAAATCTGGCCTCAGATACTTACTTCATAGCTGTGTGACCTTAAGCACTTAATCCCAATTGGCCCAACAACAACAAAATTAATTTAAAAATGTTGGAAAGCATGAGCTAGAGTCACCAGAAAGCTACCTACACAATCCACTCTGGTGGCAAAAAAAGAACATAAGCTAAAGGTTTTTAATTCAACTTGTAGCTTTAGGATCAGCCTAATCTAAACTATTCAAGATTATAGCCTTCAAATTAATAAATAGCAATAACTCCCATTTCTATAGAGCCTTTTTTTTACAAAGATTTACAAAGTGCTATCTTCACAGTAAGCCCATAATATAGGTAGAGCAAATATTTTTATGTTTAACAGATATGGTCACTGAGACTCAGAGAGGTTAATGTTCTCCTTTGAAAGCCTACTCTAAAGCTTAATTATGGCTTCAAGATAACTGGATCTTTTATTTTGTAGATAAATGTAACAAATTTAGTATAAGTTTAATCTATAGGTGAAAGGAAATTTTAGTTAAATAGTTTCTTGGTTTTTCTCAAAGAACTTAAAAGAAACTTCTTATGTATGATATATAAAATGTTCTTTTCCTCCAAATTTTCTAGTTCTTGCTATGGCTTAGTATAATTTTCATGATTAATCAGACTGTTTTCTGATTATCAGGTTTGTCAACTTTAGGGATAATCCATTAAAACTAGAAATAACACTTCCTCCCTGTGAAAATGCAGATGAAGAGGAGGAAAAGGAATTATTTGGTATTCAATTTATGCACACATATATCCAGGAGTCCCGTAGGAGAGCAGGTAAGAGCCTTGTATTATCAGAATTTGGATGAAGCAGTAATTTCATTGATGTGGGTATTCCATTTTCCATTTGCTGCCTGGCTTTTTTCTAACTCAGTAATAAAAATGGGAATGGAAATGTAGAAAAGTCAAGTTAGTTCATAAACTGAGTGAAAAAAATACAGAGGAAATTATAAGCATTCCTTTTTTAACTGCAGGGATATACACCTCAGATTTTAAAAAAGAATTATTTTTCATTATGTTAATTTTCAAATATATCCTTGTTCACCTTTCCTGTTCCTTTCTTGTAGCAAAGATTATAAAAGAGAAAAAAGCAACACTAGCTAACATAGTGACACAGTGTGCAATATTCTATACTTCTTGGTGGACCCAAAGACCCCCATGTCTGCGATGAAAAGGAGTTATATTTTCTCAATTTTTCTCCAGCTCAAACTTAATCATTATACTGTATCATTTTATTGTTTTATTTCCATTTTTAGTAAATGCTTTTTTTTCCTCCTTGTTCTGCTAACTCCACTCTGCATCATATGAAATTTCCCATGCTTCTGTGAATTCTTCACATTCATCATTTCTTACAGTACATTCATGTAACCACAATTTAGTCACTGCTCAAATGATTGAACATTTGCTTTGTTGCAAGTTCTTAACTACCATAAAAAAGTGCTGTTAGGAGTATTTTAGTATCAATAGGGTCTTTCCTTTCCTTTTTTTTTTTATTTTAAATTTTCTTGGAGTATATGCTTAGTAATGGCATTTATGGGAATTTCACAATTTTTGAAGTAGCAAGGGAATCTTTTGGCCTCAAAAAGAGTACAAATGAACATCTATAAAGCGAGAAGGTTGGATTAGATAAATCTCTAAGATCCCTCAAAATTCTAAATTATAGGGTTAAATTTCCCAAATTCCACAAGATAAATCTTTTAGGGCAGTTTATAAGTAATTTTAATTTCTTGAGCACCTTAATATCTATTTTTTTTCCAACCCTAAAATTCATTTCACCAAGAAATTATAAAAAAGTTATAGGAAATGTGTATTATAAAATATCTCTGATGAAGGTTTTACTTACTATTTATGTACTATGGATCCTAATTAGCATAGTAAACTACTGAAAATCTTATTCTGATTTAGGAATGAAAACTAAAAATAATGCTCCAAATAGTAAATGAAAGGGAGAAAAATTTTTATTAATCAAAAGTGATATGCTTCAGCACTTTAAATGTGCCTATTCGTCACCAAAATGAAATACTTTATGTGATAACGGTTTATTGAAAAATATATTATTTTGATAAATAGTAGTAGATTGTTTCAACTCTTAAATATTATGATTATTGGTCCTATTTTCCTTGTACATACATAGTTTTTTCCTTTGGCTTGCCCCAACACCTGGATATTTCCTTGTTTCAAGAGAAAAAAAAGCAAACCTCAAAAATTTAAGAAATGGGGGTACCTTACGATAACTTAAGATCTCATGAGACTTATCAGTGGGCAAAAAAGAAAATTAGTTTAAATGCTGGCAAGTATGAGAGGAAATAATCTCAAATACATAGAGGGCTTTGAGCATAAACTTAACCCAAAAAGTAATGAAAAAGATGGGAGGTTGTTTGGAAGAATATCAGAAAATAAAACTTTGGGCAGATCATTGCACTTCTCTGGACCTATATGTCTGTAAAATTAGGAGTTGGAATGAACTTTAAGGTCCTTTATAGCTTTAAACCATGGTTTTATGAAAATGGTACTATAACAAAATATAATCTAACAAATATATAAAATCTTTCACTTGGCTAACAAAAATATTCTAAGTTCAAGACAAGTTCTTTTCTAATTACATATACCTTATGTGAAAAATGTGAGAGGGCAAAATCTCATTGAGTCAATAGTGTGATGTTAAAGTTCTCAAATCAAATGTGATTTTAGGCTACATTGACAGGCAAAGTCTCTGGACTAGTGAGGTGGCAGTTCCATTTTTCTCCTGGAGTATCATTTAGTTTGAATAAATACAGAATCCAAGCACCTTGAAGCTGGGGATTGTTTTTGTTTTTTCTTGATATCCCCCAGTGCTTAGAACTGTATCTGGCACAGTTAAATACTTAAGTGTTTGTTGATTGACTAACTGATGAGGGCTAATAATTTTAAGATAGTCACATGGAGGGCCTAGCAAATTACTGTTTGACTCCATAAAGTAGAATTTCAATTATGAATAGGATCTTAAGATTTTGAGTTTGAAGGGATCTCATTTTACAAATATTTAAAAGTAAAATCTACAGTCAAGTGACTTGTCCAAGGTCACAAGGACAGTTAGAGATAAAGGATTTGAACCCATAACCTCTCCTACTCCTGAGTCCAGAGTTCTCTCTACCATTTGCCTTTACAAAGAGATCAAAGCAGCACATTAAAGCTTCATGTAAAAAAAACCAAAAACCAAAACTTGTCAAGGAATGAGCTACCTTGGGAGGTAATAGGTTTCACCCCAATTAATTTGGCCTCTGACCAAAGAAAGACTGCGTGACCATTTGTGAAGTTCACTGTCCTGGGCCCTTCTACCTTGGAGATATGATTCAGAGCACAGGTCCAGGAATCTGTCCTCCAAGGTACAGCTTAGCTCAGTTCAGGACTGTTCCTTATCATGTTTATCTTGGGAAGTGATGAATTTTTTTAAGTCATAGCAATATTTGAAGCCCATTTACTGAGTTGCAGCTGAACAATAATGTAAGTCAGGAGAAGGAAAACCCCACGATAAAATCATGGTCCTTTAAATACTGACCTAATAACTAAACAATATGAATTAAGTTTAATTTACATTGTTGTACTAGTCAGTCTAGTCTGTTGCAATGAAAACAGCTCTATTGTCATAGTTTATATCTTCTGGATCAGAGAATTACTAATACATTAAAAAAAAACCAAACTGAACCATTTCATTTTTATTTGATATGAAATTAGAAATATAAGAAAAAGTGAATTAAGTAATTTTAGTTTAGTACTATGATATTCAATTAAAGATGATATTTTAAAAGACTAATTTAAGTTTTGTAGCTAATTATCACCAATAATTCATTTACTCAAGCACAGGCTATCTATCTAGTAATATTAGAGTAGTGCAAAAATACTCCTGGAATTTAACAGGAATTATAAATGAATAATTCTTAATTATTAGTTTAACATCTGGATAGTTGTTTTTAGCAAAGATAACAATTAATCATCGTCTTTTTTTTTTTTTTTTGCTGAGGCAATTTGAGGTTAAGTGACTTGCCCAGGGTCACACAGCTAGGAAGTGTTAAGTGTCTGAGACCAGATTTGAACTCAGGTTCTCCTGATTTCAGGGCTGGTGCTCTATCCACTGTGCTACCTAGCTGCCCCTATCATCCTCTTTTTAAGAGATTTTTTTTTTTTTTTTTACAGATTTGGGCAGAATAATATTAGATTCTACAAGAAAGTATGGAAGCACCATCATATTTTTTTTCATGTTTAATACTTCCCTATGCATAAAAACTCATTGATCAAACATGAGAAACAAGAAATAAATATTTTTTATTCTACTACCTAATTCTTTTTAATTTCCTTTTCTCAAACTGAGAACAACACTGGGGATACTGGTAAATGTAAAAGTCAGTTGATTACAGAAAGTGGTTATTTGTGGAACTCCCAACTAGCTCATTATTAGGTTAAAAACATAATATAACACCTGTATTTTGAGTAAATATTTCTTCTTTCCTGGTGTTGGTCATTTGTAAATTCTGATATAATATGGATATTTCCAAAACCTATCTAAAAGTGATCTTATTGCTACTGATTTTGTAACCTGATTGAAGTAAGCTATGGATATTTGTTTCCAATCATAACCTAGCTGCCTTTCTTTGATTTATCCCCAACAAACAACCTTTATTTATCTCAGAAATTCTGAAATTTTCCCTCGTTCTAAAAAAAAAAAAAAACTTTAAAAATATATTTGCTTATTACATATTATAGAGATGTAGATTCAGAAATAATACAATAGAAATTTGCTAAGAACCAAAAGAAATTAAATTCTCCCAAAATTTATGCAAATAGGCATTTTCATTAAGATTCTAGAGTTATATATGGAAATGCTTTTGTGTTTCAGAAAACAAAGAAGATTGTCCAACAGTTTTGCCAGTCTCTATAAATAATGAATAAAATATCTCAAGATGACCTACTGAAGAGGATTATTTTGACAATCTATTACATCAGCACTTCTGAAGCCTTTGAAAACAAACATAAAAATATGAGGAACTTATAACATATAAACATGTTAGCATCACCAGTTATTTAAAATGTTTTGGGTTTTTCTTATAAATATAAAGAACCATACTTTAAAATTTTGCTTTTTTGTGGGAGACAATTTTCTCATAATTTTTATATAAATGATTTTATCTGTTTAAAATATCCAGAGAAGGGTTATAAAATTTTTCAGTGGGAACTGTTCACAATTTCTCTTTCATCATTTAGTTGAGTCTGGTGTTAAAGACTGTTTGGGTAAAGCTGTTAACAAGACATTTTCTAAAGACACAAGAGAATCTGTATAGTATTGCAAAGAAGCATCATATCCCTTCTGTTGTAAATACTGTATTCGGCCTTGGTCAATAAGTAATTTACAGAGTCGACCTATATTTTTCCTTTCTTCAACAGTAAGAAGTCTAGATCCAAAAAAAAAAAAAAAAAAAAAAAAATCAGAAAATTAGTAACATGGTTTATTTTTTAAAAATAAATCACTTATAATAAATATAATTTTTCACAAATGACAAGTAGGATATAAACTACCATACAGTTTGTTATTACATATGGTAATTTCTTAGCTTGACCCATTAGTAAGTACTCAATAAATAATTGATTATATTCCCCAGAACTGTGCTACATGTTGAACCTACTCTTCATGTTTTAAGGGACCTTTTATTTGAAACCATAATCAATGATTTATGGATTTTAACTTATTTTAAAATTTAAATAAGAATTCCATTTAGGTGTGTGTTATACATCTTGAGAAAATGAACAATTATTTTTCTTTCTTGTTGAATATCAGAAAATGAGATACTTACCCAGGTAAACCTTCAGGGTTTTCATATGTTTTCTTGTATCCTTCATGATCATGCTCTTCATTATCATTGTTCTGATCATCTCTTTTCTTTATATTAATTTTTGATGTTTCCAAAGTTGTTTCCCGCATTCCACAAGTGGCCCAACTACTCATTCGTTGGAAATAGTTAAATTCCACTGATCCAAGTCCAAGGGTTTTGAAAAATTCTTTACCCACATAATGCCTCCAGTCACACCTGTGATGACAACACAGTGCAATAACGATGCCAGCAACAGGGCCCCACTGCTCTAATTCATTATTTTTGCTTCCTTCATTTACCAAATTGTCATTTTCTGCATCCACTGTATCATTCTTTATACGCTTGGCTACTGGTTCCTCATTTTTTTCTTTGCATCTGGTAGGATAGGTTTCAACTAAACATCGCAATGCAAGGTCTGCAAATATAATTATGTCATATAATTCCCCAAACCATATTCTAAGAAATAAATATTTTGTACATTTACTAAGCAAAACAATATTTTCCTTTATCTCTGAGTGTATTATTTATTTTATTCTATAAATTTTTGGTGTTTTCCTTTCAATTCATGTACAATTTAATTTTTTTTCCCTGATGATTTATTCAGTAATAAAGCCTATATCCTCAAACTAACTGCAAGGAAGGGAAGTTTAAGACTTGCAGGCTGGAAAAGCCTTAATTCAGCAGCTACATTTTTTTTTTCTCCTTCCTCAGACCAAAGCATTGTGTCACCAAGAAAAGGCTTTTATTTAAAAAAAAATAATAATAATAACCTATCTCTAAAACTCAGGGAAACTGTTAATCAAACTGAAAACAAAATAAATAGGTTATTAGGTGCTTAGGTTACTACCTCCATAGCCAGAAGAAGGGAGTCTAGGGGAAAGGATAAGAAAAGTTCTGCCATTTTCCAACAAAATAAAGAGCTGACAGTTCTATAACATTTTAAGGTTCCCAGGAAACTTTCTTTAAAACAATGCTGTGAGTGCAAGGACCTCCCTTTTACAGATGAAGAAATGAACTCTGAAACAGAAAGTGACTTGGAACTCATCACAAAGCTATTAAGGGCTCAGGAAGGACAGGAATACAGGTCTCCTGCTCTTTAGCTGTGTTTATGGATTCAATTTTAAAGCTGGAAGCGATCATTGAGAGCATCCATTTCAACCTCTTAATTTTGTCAGTGAGGAAAATGAGGTTTGAAAAAGTTGTTAACTACATTATAGAATGAATAACTAAGAAGCAATATATATCCTAATCTATGTGGCTAAAAACTCCATACCAACAAGACAGTGAGATAAATGGGCAAGACTAATACTGATATCAAAATGAATTTTAAAAAAAAATCACTTAATTGTAATGTTAAATTACAGTTTAGAAATCCACAGCAATGAAAGTCTACATCACTACCACAGTTAACCCCTCTATGACAAAAGTTGCTAGATTTTACTTGCCCTATAGCCCACTGATATTTCCTTCAGAGATTATCTTCAGAGATTAAGAGAGGATAAGGATCGATATGTACAAAAATATGACAGTTTGTTTTTTGTAATGGCAAAAAAACTGAAAATAAGGGGGTGCCCATTAATTAGAGAAGGGATAATGAAATTGTGGTATATGATTGTAATGGGGATAGAGTGCTAAGCTTGGAGTCATTCCTGAATTCAAATTTGGCTTCAAACTCATACTAACCATTTGACCCTGGGGAAGTCATTTCCCCTTGTTTGTGTCACTTGCATCTATAAAATGAACTAGAGAAGAAAAATGGCAAACTACTCCAGTATCATTGCCAAGAAAACCCCAAATGGAGTCACAAAAGAGTTGGACATGGCTGAAAAATGACTGAAGAATAACAATGTAATGGAATATCATTTGCATTGAAATAAATAATGAAAACTAATTTAAACTGAGCAGAATCAAGAGAACAATGTATATAACAACCTTGTAAAGACAACTTTGAAAAAATAAAGAATACTAATCAATGCAGCGACCAATCATGATTTCAGAAGACCAATGATAAAATGCTACCATCTTCTGATGGACACAAGATGAAGAATGAGATATGGCTAATGTGGAATGTGTTTCTTTGATTATGTATATTTGTTACAATTTCTTCCCTGAAAAAAGAAATGTAAATTAAAAAAAAAAAAAAAAAGTAAAAAACAAAGGGATATTGGGTCAGCAAAGGTGGCACGGTAGATAGAGCACTCAGACACACTTATCTAAAAATATCACCTGAAGGATTATTAAAAAAGAACAAAACTCTGGATAAGAAAGAATGCTCCGGGGCAGCTAGGTGACACAGAGGATAGAGAACATCAGCCCTGAAGTCAGGAGTACCTGAGTTCAAATCTGGTCTTAGACACTTAACACTTCCTAGCTGTGTGACCCTGGGCAAGTCACTTAACCCCAATTGCCTCAGCAAAAAAAAAAACAACAAAAAAGCACAAAGGAGTACCAAGATGTCAATTAATATTAATTTATGAAGGGAAGAAATGCTTGTTAATTGAAATAAAAGTTTAAAAAAAAAAAGGAAAAGATAGAAAAGATGGGTGGTAGCAGATTCTGAAAGGCTTTGAATGCTAGGCAAAAAGGATTGAATTTTATTCAGAAGATAAGACTTGGAATTGAAAAGTGACATAACCAGATATTTGTATAAAGAAAGAATCTATCATTATAAGTATGAATTAGTATGAATTAATTGCTGAAAGATCATACAGTCTGGAAAACCTTTTAAGAGGATTTCAATAACCCAGCTAGAATGGGAGGAGGGTGTGAAAGAGAGAGATGGTGAAAATAGTATTAATACGACCTGGTAATCCATTTGAATGTGATGGGGAAGACAAGAGTCAAAGATATCACCAAGATTTTGAACCTAAGAAAATAAGTAAATAGGATTCTGGATATATAAAACAGGCAGTTTGATGGGGACATGTTAAAAGCAGCTGCATAGTCATATCTGGAGTTTAGAAAAGGGGATTTAGAAGAGAAGCCTTTATCATATATATAAAAAGTTGAAATTGTGCTAAGTGAATGAGATTGCCCAAGAAGAAGATGCAGAAAAAAGAAAGAAGTGATAGGCAAAAACTTGGATCAAGCCTACCGTAAGGGACTGGGAAGAAAACAGTGACATGACAACAATCAGAAGGTGATATGTCTGAAGCCAAACAAAAGGGAAAAAACATACAGAAGCATAGAGTGATCAAATGTCTCACAGTATTCAAAGAGGTCAATGAGAATGAAAATTTTGGGGGAAAAGGCTATTACATTGGCTAATGGTGCCTTTTGAAAGAATAGTTCCAGGAAAGTATTAGAGACAAAAACCAGATTATAAAAGAGAAATTGGCTTTAAGGAAATAGGACAATCAGATATCTTTCTATTTTTTCAAGAAATCTATCCATGAAGAAAAGCAAGGAAATAGGAGCTGGAATGGATGAAAGATTTTGCTTGTTTTTTTAAAGGACTGGGAAGACTTAAAAATTTAATTTGATTTGAACAACATTTGTTAAGCATCTACTATGTATAAAGTATAAAGTACAAAATGAAAAATTGAAAAACAGTCCCTACCCTCAAAGAAGTTTATATTCTCCTGGGAGATAAAATCTATAAACAAAGAAAATACAAGGTAATTTGAGGATGGAGACAAACAGCTGGGAGACTAAGAAAGGTTTCATATAGGAGGTAGTGCCTGGGAAGAGTTCTGGAAAAAGTGACAGATTCTAAGAAAAGGCAAGGAGAGAGTACATTCCAAGCATAGGGCTAACCTGAGCAAAGGCACAGAGACAGCAGATGTAAAACTCACAGTTTAAGGAGTCATGCTGTGCAGGGGCTAAGGATTCTGTAATTTAGCATACATGTAATAGGGATCTGCTACAGATTCTTGAACAGAGAAACAGTGGCCATCAGATGTATACTTTAGGGAACATTATTTTTTGTAGTTCTGTGGAGGAGGGACAAGAGAGGGGAGAAACTGAAAGCAGACCAACTAATTTATATGAGTATAGAGGAATATTAGAGATTTAAGCTGTATGAAAGAAGAGAGGATAAAAGGTCCTGGAGCAGGGACACTTACTACCTCTATGACCCTGGACAGACCCTTAGGCTGCCTGATTCTGTTTCTTCATCTGTAAAGTGAAGGCATTAGATTACATGGCCTCTTCAGGCCTTTTCAGCCTATGATCCCATGTACAAGGATGGGATCAAGGATACAAGTAAATAGAATAAGCTTGAAGATGATTTACAAGATATCATAATAAAGACTAGAGAAAGTGTATGTTAATCTGCACATTTTTATGCTTCTGTATTTCATACCTGTTGCCATACCACATAAATGTTTTCCAATTCCAACCACAGGTAACTTTTCTTTTATTAGCACAGGTATTTTGCCTGGGAAAAAAAAAAAGGATTGGGAAACTGAGAAACATTAAGATTATAAATCTCTTATGAAAGGAAAAAATTATTGTCTCTCTTCAGAAAGCAAGAGAGAGAGAAATATAATAAACCAAAGAATTGCAAAATTTTAAAACTGGAACAGTTCTCATCTGTAACTGAAGGGAAAAAACTATATATATTATCTCACAGAGTCTTTGTGAGGAGATGCCTTATAAAAAATAAGAATTATTTTATTAATAGTAAGAAAGATAAGTTTAAAAGCTCAGGAATACTTTATATTAAAAGTTGTTATGATTCAAATATAGTGCTGATTGCTAGCCAATATATCTTAATTTTTATAAAGATTTGAATAGGGTTCAGTTTAAATTAACTTCATTACATTTTACACAGAATCACAGAATTTCAAAGTTATATGGGACTCAAGTGACTTTGTAATTTAAGCCATAATTGAAAAAAGGAATTCCTCTCTAACACCTAAAGAAGACTCATTCATATTCTGGCAAAATAAGTCATCAGCCAGTATCATAAACTTGATAAGCATTATCATAATCTTGGTCCCTGATCCCAAGTTAAGCACTCTTTTCATGACACTATACTGCCTGATTGTTTTCTGACTGCTTCCATGTTTTGATTTAAATGATCAAATGAATTAAGCATATAAAATGTTTTGCAAATCATAGGGTGCTATGCAAATTGCTAAATGCAATTTTTATTTACTCAATGCTCTGGAGTCGTGATTGACAGATATTACAATATATTACAATAAAAATAATGAACCAATTCAATTAAAAAAAAATACTTTGAGCAGAGCATTAGACTGGAAACGGGGGTTTAAGACCCAAATCTCTCCCTCCATGGAACTTAGCATCTCATAAAGTCATAAGGGACAAAGGCAGACAACTGTAATACACAATGTTACCCTGTTAAATGTATTAGTTGCTTAACAAAACATAATGTGAAACTACCAAATGGGTCATTCTTGGAAGAGGCAGCATTTAGGATTTAGGATCCTCAGATGTTAGTTAGATGGAACCTTAGATGTTCCAATCCCCTCACTGAATTGCCCTCATTTTTCTCCTGAGCTCCAGGCTTACATTACCATTTTTGTTGGATGTCCCACTGGCACCTCAAGGTCAATATGTCCAAAACGGAATGTTATTTTTCCCCTGAAACTCACTACTCACTATGCCTTATTTCTCTTGTAGATCATATCATTTTAATCACCCAAGTTTGTAATTGCAGAGTCATCTTCATTTTCTATCACCTTCCAAACATATATCAAGTCTCGTCCATTACATTTTCATTGGATCATGGTTTCATAGAGTTGGAAGGACCTCCAAAATTATCTGGTTGAATACCCTCATTTTACATGTCAGAAAACAGAGGCTCAGGAAGCTTAAATGACTTATCCACTATCAATATACCGTGCTACCTTCTAATCTATTTTGCACCTCTCTCTTACTACATGGCTGCCATCCTAGCTCAGACTCTCATTACTTTCCAACTGGCCCATTCCAATATTGGTGACCTATCACAGTTATTGCCTTCTCCAATTTTTTTTCCAAATAGCTGATGAACAGATAATTTTAGAGGAGAGGTCTGGCCATCACACCCCTGCTAAGTGCCAGTGGTGCCTGGAGTATGAAGGATAGAATGCAAACTCTCATCTTAGTGCTTAACTATTCAAAAATCAGGTGCCAGCCTGCCTATCAGGTGATGTGCATGCTGGATCCTGGCTGACTTGCCGTTCCCGTACATGATATTTTATCTCTCACCTACATGCCTCAGCTCAAGGGGTACTTCTCCATGAAACCTAACCAGCTGTTAGTCCTCTTTCTGCCCACTAAGATTACTTGGTGATTACTACCTCGAATACACATTGCTTCCTCTTAGTAGACTATAAGAACTGATGCATTTGTCTTTGTATGAGACTTTGAGAGGTTAAATAATGAGGTCATGATTGCAAAGGTGCAGTATTTCAGGCAGGATTTGGATCTAAGTTTCTATTCTAAAATGCCTGCACTCTATTTGCTAGAGCTGGGATGTCTTCTCATAACAGAGTGGGTATGTTTTTTGCTACAATGAATTTATGGCCAAAAAATATCAATCACAAAATCTCAAAAATGCACAGGGTCTCTATGGCTATCTCATCTGACTCAAACCTGAAATAGAATCCTGCCTCTACCATCACCTTTTTCTTTCTATTATGTTATTAAGATCTATGATGTAAAGGATTAAACATTTTTACTACTGAGTTTCCCCTGTAATACTGTTCTTTGGGAGGGGATTTCTAAGTAACCAGCAGCATTTAGAAACATATAATTTATTAATTGAAAATTATGCAACTTACTTAAACATAAATGTTGAATATCAATTTGAAGCCTTTCAAATACAGAGTTTCGGTTTTTGTGTTTACCATCTACCTACACAAATAAAATACCATTATTACAATAAATTTTTATTTAAAATACTTCCTAAAATTTTCTGAAATATTAGCAATGCCTTTTGGTTTTCATACAAAATATGAAGTAAAGCAAACTTTTATCTAGGTTTTCATTACTGTAAGGCCTTGGAACTACAAAACAAGAATACAAGTTAAAAGTTGCCTTCATGGCTAATTAGTGAAAATTCCAAATACTCTTAAAAACTTGGAGCAATGGCTTTAAGCTGTGTCGATGCAATTTAAGTCAATGATAATCATTAGAGATAGGAAAAAAATTAAGATTCTTCTTCCCTCCACTCCCACACACCAAAGAGCACTAATGATCCTTTAAAGCCCTGCTCAGGTACTATCTCCTATAGCAGGCCCTCCAGAGTTATTTGGATCCTAAAATTATTTGGACCCTCTTGTTCTTGGAAATACTTTATAGATATTTAGTTCTTATTTATACTTTTCTTCTATATATTGTAGCCAACCTTCTCCACCTACCTTCTAATCCAAAGAGACTGTAAGCTCCTTGAAGCCAGGGACAATTCTATTTTTATGTTTGTAACTATAAAGTCTAGCATAGTACTTCAAAAATGAATAGCATTTTATATTGCTTTTTAAATATTTCACTTCTAAGAGAACGCAATTTTCTACAGACAAATTCAAAACATGAGATTGACATACCTTAATATTTTAACCTACCTTGAATCTTGTGGTCACCCTTTCTACTAGCAGGAAGTAGACTTTTTCAGCTTCTTGTAAGGCAATATCAACCCAATGAGACAATTTCCCCCTTCCAGCTCCAAACTCAACGAAACATCTTCTTGGTCCCAGTAAATTTAATCTTTCAATGTTACCTAAAATTGAAGCCTGTAAACTTTTTAAGATTATTTCATAAAAAAGCAAACAAACAAACAAAAAAAAAAACCCAAAAAATATGTGGTCCAGTGTAGAAACATGATAATGTAAATTGATATATTCAACTAAGAAAGGTCAGCATATTCACATTAATAATTTTAATTTTATATTCATGTATTTTTGTGACCAGCATTTGTATTTGTTCATATAAAACCCTGCTGAGAACAAAGAGTCTTTAAAACATACCTGATGGGACTATAGACAGATTAACAGTGGGGTCATGAAGAGTTGGACATGACAGAAAAATGACTGAATAACAATAGGACTGGATATGGTGACCCAAGCCTGCAATCTCTGCTACTGGGAAAGGGTGAGACTGGTGGACTGCTTGAGCTTAGGAATTCTGAGCTATATTAGCTGAGTATCTCAGGTGAATGTGATAAGTCCCAGAGGTAACAAGGGTAGGATAGGAAAAGAAGGTAGAGGGAGGAGCAAACTTGTCCAGGCTGAAAAGGGATCAGGTCAAAGGTAGTGATCATTAGTGGGATCAGTATCATGAATGGCTGCTCAATGTCCAACCTGGGCAAGAGAGAAAAACCGAATCTTGCCAGCCAAAACAAATTTGCTGTGATTAAGACATTATTACTATGTGGCCAATCCAACGATCAGTCTCACTGAATTTATTAAGCCTGAACATTGGAAAAAACACACACAATCCAATATTGAGCTAAAGTCCTTGCAACTTAGTAGGCACTTCCAGAGTTTATAACCCTCTAACACGGTAGTTAAGAAGCCAGGGTTATTTCTACAGTATAATGCGTTAATGGACAAATTTAGAAGAGATATTCTTACTTGCTAAACTAGAAAAAGTATTTCTGTGAATTAATTGTATGCATGGAAAAGAAAACAATTTTCAGTAAATATGGATATTATGGTACAGTCCATACCTGCTGTTTCAAGTGCTTGAAGGCAGAATCACCATTTTTGGGGTCATTTAGGACATCATGCAATGCAGGATGTGACATTATTTGATCTTTAAGTGTACAATTCAAACCTATGTCAAAAATATAAGTGCAAAGACTTAATAACTTGAAAAAAGAAAACTTAAGGATCTAATTCCAGTGTCATCTACTGAAATAGGCTATCAACTAATATAGCATCCATCATCTGTCCAGTTTTAATCAGACTTACCTTCACTGGCTTTTCTCAATTTCTTAATTAAGTTTTCCAATTGCTCTTCAGATAGAGAAGAAATTGGGACCTGTATATAAAAACCAAACAACAGCAAATAAAATATTTCCTTTTAAGGACTCTGTACAAGCAGCTTTATGAATATTCAACTTTAAAATGAACCATACATATGGATGTATATTGCCTCCTAATATCCCCTTTTGCTTGCTTATGTTCTAGAAAACTCCCATTATTAGGGGAAAAACCTCTGAAGTCTGTAATCCCTTCTTGCCAAACCTTTCCCTAGGCATGGCTTGTTCATTTTACAGACAGAAAAACCTGAGTCCCAAAGAGATGAAATGACTTGCTTGTGGAATCTCAGGTAGCAAGTGGCACTCAGAATCTAAGTCCAGACCTTCTAAAATTCCAATAAACTTTCCACAGATTCAGATCTCCAAAAGGCTCAGGAAGTAGGATTTCGCCTCAAAGGGATAGGTACCCAAGTTCATGACTATAAAAAGGATGATTTTCTTGAAGCATTTTAAATTATCCTTCACCCCTCACTCCCTACCCAACAATGGATTCCAATTTCCTCCAGGATCAAGTATAAAATTCAGTTAGGCAAATAGGGCACTTCACAACTTGGTTCCTGCCTACCTTGTTCCCTGCCATGAACTCTAGGATCCAGTTACACTAAACTTTTTGCCTGCCATTCCTCACACCTCCATCTCCCAGTGTCCTCACTGGTTTCCTCCATACATGGAAAGGTCTTTCTCCTCATCTTTACCTACTGGCTTCTGTGAGGACTAAACTCAGATCCCACCTGCACCACCTTCTTCCTAAGCTTACTGTCACATTATGCTGTATTTATCTTGTGTATACAGTTATTTTAATGTTGTCTCCCCCATTAGAGTATCATGTTTTTTTGCCCTTCTTTATAGCCTCAATGCTTAGCACACTTAAAAAGATATTTAACTGACTTTTTAATTATAAATTAAAAAGTATGGTGTGAGAAGGGGTGGCTGGTCTGAGAATTTTGCTCACATTTACAACACTGCTTCAATTAGAAAATGAAAAATTAACAATCAACTTAGAAACTAATTTTACAATAACACATTCATATATTGAGGACTGTCTTAATATTTCTTTTTAATTAAATTATGAATCAATGCACTTACCACTTCATCAAGAATTTCTGTTTCATCTTTTAATCCTGCATTAATATCTTGAATAAAATAATCCTTAAGAAAAACACAGAAAAATCAACAAGATGATAAAATAATATTTAAGTATATATATGTATATATATATATATATATGATCTGTGCTTTTATCGGTGTGGACACTCATTCCACCAATAAAGAATAAATCCCATAGCAGATGGTTTCATGTACTATTGTGACAAAAAAAAAGTCAGCTATCCAACTTTTTTAATAGATCAATTCAGATTTTATAGAAATATAAACAAGTATGTCTATCATTTTGCCAACCTTAAAACCCCAGATTTTATAGAAACATAAACAAGTATGTCTATCACTTTGCCAACCTTAAAACCCTGTGTAAATGTAATTATTGTTAGTATGAGAATGATATTGTCTGAGTCCTATTTTCTCATTAGCCTGAGGGGTCTCAAGTCAAGAACTAAATTAATTCAAGTGAAATGACTCAAATTTATATTTAAATTCCTGTACTGAGAATAGTGTTTTGCACAGAGTAGGCATTTACTGAAGTGAATGTTTATTTACTACTTCTCCATTAGATTGTAAACTCCTTGAGGGCAACAACTTTCTCTTGTCTTTCTTTGCATACCTAGTACTAGCACAGTGGTTGATATATAGTGGTTATAAACATATGTTTATAAATGCCAGTAATGCTGTGGACAACTAAAGACAGTTTTACCAAAAAGCAGTAACAGTTCGGATCTTATTAAGAGCATAGCTGCTTGTGGAAAAATGATGAATGGAAGATGATAAAAGTGTTCATTATATTTTAAGCACTGGGGGAATAACAACAGAAAAGAAAATTAAGATAGTCTCTTCTCTTAAGGAATTCATACTCTGATTAGGGAGAGATAATACATACAAAGAAAGTTAAGTTGTAAGATAAAAGGCCCAGAAACCCCAGGCTGTATGAGGGAAGGCGGTAAAGGAGTAAATAATAAGTAATGTAAATAGGTTCAGAAGAGAGGGTGGAATATCTCCAGGGACCTAGAGATAAAGAAAGGCAGATGGTAAGTCTTGGTGAAACTCTACCTTAGCATTTAAGTAAAATAACATAGGCTAAGAGGGAAGGAAAAGAGAAGGAATCCCTGGTGCTGGCAAGTGTTTTATCCACAAAGAGACCCAGAGGGGACAACAAGGCTGAATGAGTTGAGTAAAAAAGCAAGGTGGGTAGTTAGGGTGCCCTGCGTGGTGACAACTGGCATCTTGCAATTGGTTCTGGGACTGTCCAGGTGGGAGGAGAGATTCATTCAGTCTCTGCTTCAAGATTTCCACTGTGGAAGGAATTTACTACCCCCAAAGCAACCTGTTCTACTTTCAGACTTCTTTAATTCTTGAAGGTTTTTCCTTATTTGAAGTCTAAACCTTTTTGTAATTTTTACTGACTGCTCTTAGTTTTGGCCACTAGCAAAATAAGTATAATACTTCCTTTCTACATGACAACCCTTCAAATATCTGAAGATGATCCTTAAATTTCTCTTGTTTCAAGGTTAAACATCTCAGATTTCTTCAGCTGATTGTATTTTCCAGGCTTCTCACCATTCTGTTCAATTTCCAACTTATCTATGCACCTGAAAATTTGAATAATATGATTCTAGCCTTGACTTTACCATGGAAGAGAATTGCAAAACTTCTTTTGTCATCAATGGCATGCCTTACTTAATGCAGATTAAAAATACATTTTTAATGGTCATATATTGCAGAAATGTCAGAAACAGGTATTCTGAAATCCCAATTTTGTAATAGAAAACATTGTTTAGTCATATCTCAGTGCTGTTTTTATAAATTTGATTTTTGAATCTGTGTGGAATTTTGCAATTTTTCCTGTTAAGTTCTACCTTCTTTGATTTTAATCTTGGTTCTAACTTGAAATCTTTTTAAAATCTACATTCTGTCATTTAATATGTTAGTTATCCATCTTTGCATTATTCTAGATGCAAATTTGACAAGTATGCTATTTATACCTTGTCAAGTCAACGATAAAAATGAACAGGTCAAGAACAGATTCCTGAAATATTCCATTAAGAAAGTTCTCTCCCAAGGTAACACTGACCTTTTAATGATTATATATTGGGTCTATTCAACCAGTTATGAACCCTACATACCTGTAACATCACCGAGCCCGTATTTCTCCATCTTATCAGACAGCATGGTATTCTGCCAAATACTTCACTGAAGTCTGTCTAGTATGCCCAATGTATGCTCTGAATCTACCAAAAAGGGAAGTCTACCCTATCAATTAGTTTGCATGATCTACTTTCTAATGAAGCCATGCTGATTTTTAATGATCAGAGGTTCATTTCTATATATGCTCAGAAACCAACTATTAAATAAATTATAGAAAATAAATTCCAGGGAAATGTCACAGGCCTATATTTTGCAGATGTCATCATCTTCCCTTCCCCCAAATCCTGAGATACCCTCTCTTTTTATTGTAGTTTACTCCTGCCTCACTTCTGAAGATGGCTTTTGTTTGAAGAAAAAAGATGTCAGTCAGATGACACTTTACCTTGCGATAAAAGTGGTAGTTTGGTGTTTTAGGACTAATCTTAATTAGTCATTTTGTTCTCTTCCTACAGCATTTTTGAAATATCTCTCATCTTTAGTATATTTTAATCTATGAAATTAATTTTAACAGCTAGCTTTCTTATCTGGTCTTTCCAAAGTATCATGTCTTAATGTTTACAAGTAAAAGGGAAGCAATAATCACAACTGTTCTGTACTTGGTGCATTAATATGCCTGGTGACTTCCCTTACCATTGTCTCAATTCTTTGCAAAACATTTTTGATAAATGCCATGTCTAGGATAACACACTATAAATAGGAACACTGAAAAAAAGAAAAAATGGGAGAAATGTAATAGAATATGTGTTGTTTGTAAAAAGTGAGATGGTTTGGATTTCTCCATTATGATCTAGTAATTCTGCTGTGCTTTGCTTTCTCTAGCTGTATTCATCCAGTCAAACACTTGTAAGTAATAAACATACCCCTCTAAAATTTATGTTGTCCAATGAATTTGCCTTTTAAAGACCATCCAGCTCCAAATTTGTTAACTTTTCCCACTAATTCTGCAATTTATGACGTTTTCTTTTGCCCTTCAGATTATATTCTAATCTTTTCTTTCTCATAGCTGATATATAGTCCTGAATGTCCCAGTCCTAGTTCCACAGTATGTAATCTGTCCCTTCTTAGTTACTTTTAACATTTTTTGTTGTTCTGGAAGATGCAACTCAAAAGTCTCCATTAAGCAAGTGATGTAATCTTTCCTTGCTGTATACAACCCTGAAAAATTCTTAAGCTGCACATCTTACTTTGTCTCTTGTTTCCTTGCCTTTGCCATGGCTGTATCCTGAGCCTGAAATGTTATCCTTCATCTCTTGACTTTTAGTTTCCCCAGCTTCCTTCAAGATTCAGCTTAAATCCTATCTTCTTCAGTGGTTTTTCCAGTTGCCTCTAGGTTCTAGTGCCTTCCCCTCTAAGATTACCTCTTCTCCATATATGTATCAAGTTATTTAATTTATATGAGAGCACGAGCTTCTCGAGGACAGTAATCCAATTCTTGCCTTTCTTCGTACACTTACCACTTAGCATAGTGCCTAGCACACAGTAAATCCTTGATAAATTTTTGTTGACTAACTGGGAATGCAAGCATTAAGAAAAACTAAGGCATGAATAGGAACAACAAAGTAATGCAAGCATGATTTCTTTATTCCCTAAAGTAATCAATAAAAATGAAAAAACAAAACAAAACAAAAACAAACACAGTGAGACAGAATAAAAGTTAACAGGGTCCATGGATACTGGTAGTACATGATTTGTGATTGGAAAAACATTGCATATTTATTTTCATTAAACCGTTAACTTAAATTTAGCATTTCCTAATTCACTTATGAATTTATTTTAAAGTTACACTAAGAAGGGGTCCACAGGCTTTACCAGATTGCCAAAGAGATCTGTGATTCAAAGAGAAGTTAAAAACCAACAAACAAAAAACAACCCACTAATGTGTTAGCTAATATAATGGGACATTACTAACTGCAAGATGGCAGGGGTTAGAAATCAGAACCTCAGACCTCAAAGGGACCTTAGATGTCATCTTGTTCCATTAGAATCTTCTACCCAACATACATGATATTCAAGTTTGCCTGAAAGCACTCCAGCAAGGATGAGCCCACTAGTTTCCAGGTTATCTGAAAGCTCTATCTCCTTTTTAAGTATCTCTAACTGTGAGGAAACATACCCTTACATCAAGTCTAAACTTCCCTCTGCTTTCTTGCTTCTAGTTCTGCAGTCTTAAAATCAAGTTGAGCACTAACAATGCTGTTGAATTATCTTACTGATAATTCTGTTAGGATAGAGTTATTTGCTTTCAGTTACAATCCATTTCTGGAGATATAAAGTATATCCTTTTGCATCTGCAGAAACGCATATGAGACAATGTGGGGTAAAGTATGAAGAGCCTTTGGGAGTTAGAAAATTTGGGTTTTAATCCCAGTTCTGATAACTGTGACCAAAGGAAACGAGGTCACTTAGCCTCTCTTTGTTTCAGTTTCAACTTTACAACAGCAAAAAAAGAATTATCATTATTTCCTTTAAATGATGTGAGGAAAGCAGTTTGTGAATATTTAAACATTATATAATTATGAATTATCTTCTTAGTAGTAGAACTGCTAGCAGGTATAATACAGATTACATTTGTGCTGTATCTTAATTATAAATGTCCTATATTTTATCTGTTCAGACAATGGTGCAAACCACTGAATGGTAATTTTAACTACTAGTGTTATCACCAAATCACTAGCTAATTATTTGAAAACTTTTATTTCTATAAAACTTCCCTTCTCTGAAGTAGTTATAAGTAGTTTCACAAAAAAAGTTTCACAGTTCACACAAAACATAAAAATGGAACATTATCTAAAAGCAATCTATGGAAGGCTTATTCTGCTTTAATCCCTTTGTCTTTTTTCTCTAAAATGATCTATGTGTCTCACAGGATTTCTGTGAAAAAAGTTATTTGTAAATCTAAAAATGATATATAAATGTGAGCTTTAATATATAAAAATGTTACATAATAGATTTTAAAGTTTTTTGTTTTTTGTTTTTACTGAGAAGGATACTTACAGGTTTTGGTTTCTCTCTTGAGTTACATTTTTTCAAATGTTTTTCAAGCTGATCTTCATAAACCGTGCTAAATTTAAGAAGGTAATTATTTTCAAATACAAATATGTAAGAGCTGTATTTAAAATATACAAAATTCTTTTAAGCTTATTTAGTCCATACTTACTGTTTTGGATCTAGGGGACAGAATATTCTTTTCCTGTTATTTTCTTCCTAGGTTAAAAAGAATACATTTATTTAGTTGGAATATTAAGCTTAAGCTTCTCTGATCTTAATATCCTTTCAATTTTTCCTCTTTTCTACCCTCACTACATTCTCTAGTAAGTCTATCTTTGCTTTTTGTAATCTACCATCCCTCCTTTGGTTTCACTTTCCTACCTTCGTAGTCTTGTCTAAATTTTCAACTCAACACTATCCTCCACTTTTGAATCTTTTATCTTCTTGGCATATCACATCCTATCACTCAGCAGATTGCCTTGCTTCCCAATTTATTGAAAAAATCAAGGTCATCCCAAAACAAGTTCTTATATTTCCTCTTTTACATTTCTTTTTCCTCCTGAGGCAATTGGGGTTAAGTGACTTGCCCAAGATAATAGAGCTAGGAACCTTAGTTTGTCTGAGATTGGGTTTGAACTCAGTCCTCCTGATTTGAGGGCCAGTTCTCTATCCAACTGGCCCTCCTAAGTTACATTTTAAAACATCTCTAAATCTGTTTTACCTGTCCTCTTCTCTTTTTTTATAGTACCAGCCTTGGTATGACGGAGATGATCCCACCCCACCTCTTCTCATCTCTTCTGATAACTTGCTCCAGAAATCGTCCTCATCCTTTGTGATTGAACCCTTTTGCTGTCTACAACTATGTTCCGCTCTCACTCATCTTTAAAAAAAACAAACCAAAAAACGACCCTTCATATGACCCTAAGATAGCACTTTCTTTCCACTGCTCAACTAGTATGATTTACCTCCAATTATCACCTTTTTCATTACCCACTCATATTTTTAACCTTTACTTAGGCTTCCAATTTCACCATTCTATTGAAACTGCTTTCTCCAAAACCACAAAAAAAAAAAAAAAATCACTTTAACTGATAAATCTAATGGCATTTTCTCAGGATTTATTCTCCTTTAAGTCTCCTCTGTAGCATTTGATATTATTCATCACCTCCCTTCTCTTGGACATTTCTTGTTAGATTTTATACTTTTCTTAATTTGTTCAACCCCTCCCCTCCTCCTCTGTCTAGTTATTTAGTTCTTTCCCTCTAAATGGAATTCTCACAAAGCTAATTTTCTGGCCTCCCTTTTTTCCCCTCCATATACTATCTTAGTGGTCTCATCATTGTCCCAGGGCTATTAACATCATCATGCAGGTGACTTTCAAATCGATTTTCCTGAACCAGTGCTATAGCAACTGTCCTACAAAAGTCTCTACCAGGAAATCCCATGGCACCTCAATCAACCTATCTAAAATGGAATGTTTAACTTCTCCCCTTAAACCTTTCCTTCCTCCACAGGCCCATTTTCTCCTACTTACTCAGGTTCATGATAGTAAAGTCATCTTTACTTTGCTCTTGTCTTCCTACTACCCAGCACCCAATTAATGGCTGTTTTGTTGATTCTACCTCTAGAATCTCTTGCATTCTCTCCAAAACTCCTACCTCCCATCTGTAGAAGCTCTTATTTTTCTGAACTTTTGTTATCTTAATTGGACTCTGCACTTCTAGCTTTGACTCTCAATTCATCTTCTAGGTTACTATTCAGTCATGTCTGCCTTTTAATGATCCCATTTTGGGGTTTTCTTGGAAGTGATATGGTTTGATGGTTTGCATTTCTTTCTCCAGCTCATTTTACAGATGAGGAAACTGATGCAAATAGGGCTTAATGACTTGTCCAGGGTCACAAATCCAGTGACTAAGATTGATTTGAATTCAGAAAAATAAGTCTTCTCAACTCCAGGACCAGTATTAGAACAGACAGACCCAGACCTTCTTAAGCAATATTCCACAGTAGAGCACATTTTTATAGTCACAGCGCTGAATGAAACATATAGATAATATCAGACTCCACTGTGCTTATTATATGAGTATTAAAAAAAAGATTTGATGTTGAAGAATAAAATACTGCCTTATGAGCTCTCATTTAAGATTTTTTTCCCATTCATATGTCACAATCATGTGAGATATCCTGCAAACTGTAACAAGAGTAACTTTTACAATGACTTTGATGATTAATACTAAGGAAGGTATCAAACAGAGATGTAGGCTTGCTGAAGACATTCACCACTGTTATGGAAGAGATCCAGCAGATTCCAAGTTAAAGAGGGTTTCCATTTCCATATATTTGATAAGGTCCTCCAGATATTCCAGTTTTATAGATGTCATGAAGCTTATTGAATCAAGTCTGGAACACCAACGAGTCTCTTAAATGAGACACAAAATCACCTAAAAAAGAATTTGATCTTGCTATCCATACAGGAAAAACCAATTAATAGGAGGGCTGGTACTCTGAGAAATTCAGCTGGATTTTGATAGTTGAAAAACAAAATCTTTCCTTACAGATATAAAATTTCTTTACCTTCAGTATTTTAGAGTGGGATTTTTCCCCTTTAAAACTTATCTTCTCTTCCCTCTTTTTTTTTTTTTTTTGCTGAGGCAATTAAGGTTAAGTGACTTGCCCAGGGTCACACAGCTAGGGAATGTTAAGTATCTGAGACCAAATTTGAACTCGGGTCCTCCTGACTTCAGGGCTGGTGCTCTATCCACTGCACCATCTAGCTGCCCCACTAACATTTCTTTTTAACAATAACTGACCATATTACTGAAAAAAAAAATCTGCCTCATTCTTAAAAGCAGATGAACTGGGTTCTCTTATGATTCCACTGCCCTTTACCATCTTGGTTTTTAGTTCTAAATTGCTTTTCATTGGCAAGACACATTTTCCTAATCTTTGTTCATTCATTGGCCTGTGTCAAGTGGGCCAGAATAGATAGCCAACTTTCTGGGAGGCTATAAAGCTAGTCATTGGAGCATCAGATGTCCTCACACAGAATTAGTGATCAAGCTCTGGAGAGCACTAAGGGGAAGAAGGCTATCTTAAATATATTATTTCAATTTCACCTCATCATGGCCCTGTGAGGTAACAGGTATTATCCCCGTTTTGTAGAAAAGGAAACAAATTCTGGGAGTTTTAGTTGGAGATGGGATCTTGAAGTTCAGCACTCATCTACCGTATTAGTTTTGTCTTCCTTTGTGGCTAAAAACTATGAATCACTGCTTCTAAAATCAAATATAAACTTCTGTTTGGCCTTTAACACTCTGAATAACCTGGCTTCTAACAACAATTTGAGTTTTCCCACGTTATCCTTTTCCATACCACCTATGGATCATAGCTGTACTGGATTGTTAGAAGCATGAGCCCTTCCATCTCCAGGTTGGGCTTTTGCACTAGATTCCCCAATCCCTGAATGCTGTCCTTCTTTACCACTGCCTTAGTTTTCCCGGCTTTCTTCAAGATTCAGCTCAAATTTCACCTTCTACGAGAGGTCTTTGCCCATCTCCCCTAGCTCTAAGTACCGACCCCGATCTCTTTATAAGTTCCAAGTAATATGTTATTGTCTCTCTCAGTATCCACGGGCCTGAAGTCGGATAGTCCTAAATTCAAGTCCGGTTTCAGACCCTAACCAACTGTGTGACCATAGGCAAGCCAATTAAGCTATTTGCCTCGGTTTCCTCACCTGTAAAATAGGGACAATTACGGCACCCACTTGTTTTTGTTGGGACTGCCGTGAAAACCAATCAATAAACATCTAAACGTTTACTATGTACCAAGAACTATGCGAAGCGCTGAGGATACTGAGGCAAAAACTCCCTGGCACGGAGAGGCTTACATTCTAACGGGGGAGACCACACGCAAACAGATTCAAAGTAGCACAAGGAAAGCTCTGGAAGGAAGAGGGGTTGGGAAGGGTTTCCAGTAGAAAGTGGAATTTGGAACGCAAAGAAGCCAGGGAGATCAGGAGGCGTAGCAGACGAGAGAGAGCGTTTCAAAAGAATAAAGCGCTTAGTGCAGTTCCTGGTACATGGCAGGCGATATATGTTAGCTATAATTATTATACTGCAAAGAAACAGTTCGGCCTCGCCGGGTAGAGTGGGTATCCCTACTTCCGCGCCCGCTCCGGAGGCATGCTCCCCGCAGAACCGTCTCCCTGCCGCCGGCACCATCCGACAGAAGCGATTCTTCCTTTCCACAAAGTAACTGCATCTGCCCTTTATGGGAACCTGGGTGGCCGCCGGCGTCAGCGACGAGGTAGCCATCTTCAGGTTGGGATTCTTTAGAAGTAGGGCGGGCGCCGCACACGCGTAGCGAACGGAAGCACCCCGCCCTTCCCCAACCGGAAGCGGGCTACAATGTCTCAAGAGGGTCAAAAGCAGCCGTCGTTTTCTCCTCCTTCTTCCCCGCCCTCTCTCCGCCCCACTGTGCAGGAGCCCAGCGCCAAACTCAAACAGTGCGGAGAGAGCTTGGGGCTCCTCAGGCGACGGCGGTGGCGCGGGCTGGGCCGGGCCTGACCATCCTGCAGCTGGACGGGCGGTCCACCATGAGTCAGGTTCTGTTCGGGCAGCTAGTCCCGCTGCAGGTGAAATGCAAGGACTGTGAGGAGAGGTGAGAGGACGTTCCTTCTCGTTCCCCGGGGCCGAAGGCCGTTGGGCGCCGGCACTGAGGGCGCAAGATGGCGGCCGGGAGTAAGCACCCAGGGGCAGGGAGGTAGGGTTCTGTCTGGGGGCCCCCTTTCCCCGCGGGGTTTTCTCACCTGTCTGAGGGATAAAAGTGAGCTGGAGGGAGGGCATTGAGGGGCTGATCCGGGGTCCACTCTTAAGGAGTAATTAAAAAAAAAAAGAAAGAAAAGAAAAATAGTAACAGTAACTAAAGGCGACCAAACAGTTTTAAAAGCGCTTTAGAGTTGACCAAGCAGTATTATCATTCTAACCTCCCAGCCACTCGCTGAGGGAGGCAGGCACGGTTTTATCATCTCCTCTGTTTCGGGCGGGGAGAGTGCCTTGTTCTGGGTCTTGTGGAGGTGTGAGAGAGAGGTATCAAAGGCAGAACTTGAACCCTATTCTTGCGCTCCTCCCGCTCCGCCTTCTCAAAGTAAGGATGTAATGGACTCATCCGATTCGGTTGGAAGCCGGTAAAAGCAGCAGCTCCTCTCGATGGTTTTGTTTGTTTTTAATGCCATCTACCGCCTCCTTCGGTTGCTCTTTACTGTGACTGTTGATAAAGTTTTAGCAAAAATACATGCGCGAGTCATGAACCCGAAGTTTAATGGGCTCCCTCGGCTTCCAAAACGAGATAAGACATAAAATTGGCGGGGGTGGGGGTGAGGAGGTGGTTTAATGCAATAGTATAGAAACCTGTGGCATAGTACAGAATTAGATCTGGTCTAGGTAGAATGTAAGCTGCTGCAGAGAACATCATAAACTCTTTGAGATTAGTTTGTTTTTTAAATCTTGTGTAGCCTTGGTCCAGAGCTAAGGCTACAATTTGCCAGGCTTTTTGATTGATTGATTGATTCGATCAGTTGCCCAACAAGACTCCTTATCCAGTGGTTTTAGGAGATTATAGGTTTAATGTCAAAAATGATGCCGGATTCTGTTTCAAGGGCAGCAAGGTAAAGTGGAAAGCACACGTGTTATGTCCTTAGGAGAGATCTATGTTTGAATCTCACCCTCGACACAAATTGTGTAATCCTGGACAAGTAACTTCTCTTGCACTCGAATCTGTTAAATGGAGATAATTCTGCCCCTGCTTGACAGCTTGCTGGGGGTGGGGGTGGGGGGAAACGGGAGGAGATCACAGAGAGGAGGAAAAAAATCTGGAACTCAAAATCTTACAAAAATGAATATTGAAAACTGTCTTTACATGAAATTGGAAAAATAAAACACTATTAAATTAAAAAAAAAATACTAGAAAAATACTGCCCCTACCAGTCCCACATTGATCTTTTTGAAAGAAAATGCTTTGAAAAAGTCTGAAAACTAGTTGTAAATTGGAATTATTGCAATTATGTTCCCAAAATGATGTTTAACAAGATAGTGCCAAAACACTGAGCAAGAAAGAAATTTACCTGAGCCAACTTTAAGATACAGTATAACTGAAGTTATTTTTTTAAAAGAAGTCTTGAATAGGGATAGAAAAAGAAGTTAAAATTGTATCCTTTTGGATTAGAAAAGCCCTATAAATTTGAGGTGAGGTTGTTAAGTCAAAATAAAATCCTTATGTATTCCAATAAAGTGATGTTAATTCATAGGATCCTAAGAATTTGAAGCTATTTGGCATGGTGGACACAATGCTGGATTTGAAGTCAGAAAGATCAGGACTTAGATTGCCTCAGATACTTATGATCATGGTTATCACTTAACAGTTTCCCCATCTGTAAAACAGGGAATGAATTCCTATGTTACAAGTTCTATACAAATCTTGTAATGCAATACTAAATAAACGAGTTAATAAATGAGTTAATAAACGAGTTCAAGGATCCATCAGTCTTTTATACTATTTAAGGGAAGTGAAGAAATGTATCTAAATTCAAAGGTTTACTTAGTAGCAGAGGGAAAAGTCTCGGGCCTGAGATCTTCTCTTCCTTCTCCTGTTTTTCTCCCAAAAACACCCTGTTTGCAGGAAATAGTTTATCAAAGGATTTTTTTTTTTTTTTGCTAAGTATTAGGAGACAACTTTCTCTGTGTGTATACACACACCCACACACAGAGCACTTTTTGTATAATTGTGCTTTGTTCAGAATGTGAAAAGTTATGTATCATTGATCATTATAAATGCCCTAGCTAGGTATTGTGAAACCAGCATTACTTATGTGGCTTTCAGAATTGTTTCCACTGAAAACACTAAGGCTTCACCACAAATTTCTAGGTAGTTTAAATATTCTTTTCAGTAAATTCTTTTAAATATTAATTAGTGTTAATTTCATTTCCCTAATCCTGAGCACAAGGGAATAGAATTTGGGGACATGAAAAACAATTTGTTTTAACTTGTTTTGGGGAAAAGGGACTACTGTGATACTCCTAGAGTAATGTGAAGTTTATGACAGGATTTGATAAATTTGCTTCAAATCTAAGAGCTAACTCCATAATTTATGAAGTAGGTGAAATTTCAGCTTTTAAGGAAAGGAAAAAAGGACAGTGTGGTATTGGAGAAAATTGGTTTCTGACTTTAAAAAGAGATCCAAATTAAAATTAGCTTGTGTGTATTAAGTTTCTCTAAGATTCCATCATTCAACAAGAATTTAGGCACTAGAATTCTGTTTTGTATGAGTGCATGTGTATATTGAATCGTTTGCCCTCTCAGTGGGAGAGAGAGAATTTGGAACTCAATTTTTTAAAATGAATATTAATTTTTTTTCTTACAAATAATTTGGGGGAAATAAAATACTAAATTTTTTAAAAAGGTTTTAGGCACTGTGATAAGTACTGGGATACAAAGAAAAGCAAAACAGTCACTGGCCTCAAGATGCTTCCATTTAAATTGGGGGAGATATAGTATGTACATACAAAATATAGACAGTTCAAATGTGTGTTAATTTCTGAGAGAAGGCACTGACCTTTGCTGGAACTTAGACTTCTATAGAAGATGGGATTTGAACTGAATCTTGGAGGAAGCAAGTAAGTGGAAGTGAAAAGGGAGAGCATTCCAGGCATAGGAATCAAAAAGGCACAAAATATAGTATTCTGGGAAAGGCAAGAAGGCAGGTATTAACTTGGATCTCCCTTCTGCTTTTGTATGTCTTTTGACTTCAGTGTCTTCCTTCAGGTTTCAGGCAAAGTCCTATCTTCTTCCCTGAGGTTATCTACAATTTATCCTATATGTGTATATATCTTATTTGTACATAACTGGTTTTTTTCTGCACATCATCTCCTCCATTATATTGTAAACTCCTTGAGAACAGGGACCTACTGTTTTGCCTTTCTTTGTTCCACCGTTCTTAATACAGTGCCTGGTACATAATAGGCAATTTTATACATTAAAAAATTGAAGTAGAGCAGCCTAAGATTAACCTTCCTGTTATAGATCCATAATTAGAGCTTTGGTCCCCTAATTGTCTAATCTGCTTTATTTACACACAAATCATATTGTAAATAGGATTAGAAATTAGATTATATTGTGATCTCCTAAGAAGTACTTATTCATTTAGAACAATTCTCCACTTAACCTTTATAATATTTCTGCCCTTTCAAGTCATCCCAAATCATTTTTTCTTCCATAAATACCTCTTAAATTAAAGTTAGCACTGATCCTAACCTTCTGTAAATACTCTGTCTCAGAAAATTAGAAAGATAAAAAACATTATTTTTATTTATTTTTAAATTTTATTTTTCAAAAAAAAGAGAGAGAGAGAGAGAGAGATTATGATTGTTTGGGGGGAAAGACCAAGCTTTTGAGGACTTATGAAACCAAGCAGATGAATTCAGGCAGTAGTATAATGGCTATAATGGCTAGGACACTAGACTTAAAGAAAAAAACTAGGCTTAAAAACTGCTGTATTCAAAAATTGTATGACCCTGGGCAAGTTATATTCAATTCAGTTTAATAAATATTTATTAATCAACTGCTATGAAAAATTATTTTTCAGTTCCAAAGTCTCTCCTTCCTATCCCCTCCACTATCCATTGTGAAACCAAGGAATATGATACACCTTATACATATAAAGTCATGCAAAGCATTTCCCCACATGTTGCCGAAAAAAAGAGCAAGAAACATTAGGTGGAAAAAATTCATGAGAAAAAAAACATTATTTTAAACAAGCATCCTTATAGAAAAAAAATCTATATATTTTTTTCTTTTAGACAGTTCTAAGCTCTGTTGTGATGTTACTTTTCAGCCCCTTTTTTATATAATAATCTGGTTTAGATATCTTTCTCAATTCATTTTTGTGATGTACCACTGAGGTGTGTGCAGTTATATAGTACATGCCATAGCTAATATTTATACCCCTTTTAAAGATTAGTAAAGTATGTTTACATCATTTCTTTTTATCTTTATAATAACTTTGTGAGATATATGCAGTAACTCACATTTTACAAATGGGGAAACTGAGGCACATTACAATTGTGACTTGCCCAGGGTCATACAGGTAATAAATATTTAGTTGGGAGTTAAATCTGGTCTTTCTGACTACAAGTCTAGCACTCTGTATTCTGAACAATATTGTATGTTCAAACAGTGCACAGAAAGTAGATGCTTCCAGATCACCTGTGTTCAGGTATTCATTGTGTGTTTGTGTGCATATGCATATGCATTCACATATATGTTTGCAATAAGTGTACAGAGGGAAGCATGTGGGTTATATTTATTTTACACAGAGCAGCAAATCCTTTCTGCCTAGCCAAAGAAAGTACCCAGGAAAAAGAGGGTGTTTTAATTGGCAGATTTTGCTGCTCGTGGAGAACCATATAGGCCATCAGCCTTATTTTATTTCATGAGAGTTATAGTGAATATGCACATTTTGGTGGAATGGAGCTGAATTAGGGAAGGTTTGTAGATAAGGATACTGAGGCTTAGAGAGGTTTATTACTCTGTTCACACAGGCAATGCCAAAACTCAAATTCTGCCTCCTTTCTGGTTTTTTCCTAAGTAGAAATTTCTACTTAGTGCAAATGGCAACATCTAATCACTTTGAGTGTTTTTAACAGTTGTGTATCTGTTTTTAAACAGAAGAATAAATGTTAGAGTGAGCATTGAACTCCAAGCAGTTTCTAATCCAGTTCATCGAAAGGTTGGTATTTCTGATTCATGGTTTAATGATAACTTATGTACTAATCAGCTAACTCATTCATTTCTTTTGAGTATTGAACTCTTTGCAACCATTTTGGTTCTACATATTTTGACCTCTTTACATCTTTTAAAAATCTGAGTTAGAAACTAACTTAAGGATTTGAAAGAGAATATGCAGTTTCTATATAATGAGTTCAAGTTGAAGGGATCAGAGAAGGGTAAAGGGTTCATATTCCACTTACAGGTTGTTAATATAGAAATATAATTCTGATTTAGAAAATAGAATTCTAGAGAACAAAGACAATAGTGTAAATGTGAAAATCAGACAAAAGTACTGCAGAGGAAAATATTTCAGTTTGGGGATATTTTTCCTTTTGGAAAAATAGTAATTAAAAGAACTAAAGAATATTTAAGAGAGCAAGGAAATCAAAGAAACTTACATAGCAGCCTCATTTGAACTTGTAAAATTGAAAACTAAGCAATGACAAGGACATGGAATATAGGATTCAGGTATATAAACCTACGTTTTGGATTAGCTAACTGTAGCCCTTGTGTATAAAAAAAGTACCTTTTAGTCCCTTTTTTTTTTTTTTTTAAATCACAGATGTTCAATTTAGTCTACCCATCATTGCTAAGATTTTTAAAGAAAGTATCCAAAGGCCTCTGCACCAAAAATATATTGATTGTGAGATTTGTAGGAGCTTTACTCTAGGAATGAAATTAGGGCTTAATCAAGAAGCAACTTTAGGAAAGGTGGTTGAACTTTTAGGCTTAATCTTTCTGTATATCTAGCAAAGTTTCATGAGATTAGAACAATAATTGATCTAGGTTACAGATTTTACTTTTCCAAAGTTTTTATAGTTCCTGCTTCTCCCTTTATTCATAAATAACTATATACAGCATAAATAATTGGTATTAAGGACACTAAGGACAAAGCACCTCTTTTGCTAACTGCTTCCCTAGCATTACAACCCCAGAACTATATACTTACAAGATCCTCAGAACCTTTCAATAGTAGTATAAGGTTGCTTTGGGCTCCAGGTATTCTGAAGAATAATAAAATTAATTTCTCCACTTCCTTTTCTTATTCTATACTTATTTTTAGGGTCCTAAAAATTACACAGGATATACTAGTCAAGAATAAAAAATTTTTTTTTCAAAACTTTTGTTCTGTGCTAGTGTCTATATCTTCTATATCTTTTTCAGGCTCTTTTACTCACGTTTCATTTTTAATTTTCCCCTCCATAATTACTGTCCTGTGAAGGCTGATTACTAATGGTCAGTCCTCCAATACTGAAATTCTGAACTGCCTGTAAGACACTTAAATCCCATAGTAAGAGGGCATTGACTAGGGACTAGAGACAGACAGATTGGTCTCAAATGCCACTTCACCAGCCAGCTGGAGTGTTCAGCCAGCTCAACCAATAGAATTGGTTCAGATGCAACCCTAATAATGACATGATATTTGATACCCTTGTTAGAGAAAAGGGTTCCTTTTTTCCCCTCTTCTGTGGGGAATAAGATAGTTGTCAGTCCTCTTTGATTTCTTTGCTCAAAAGAGGGCTGACAAAATCTTGAATTCAGAAACTTAACCTTGGCCAAGAAACTTCACCTCTAGCCCACGGTTTCCTTATCTTTAAAATGAGTTGGTTGTATTGCCTGGGCCCTAAGATCTGTTCTTGCTCCAAATCCTCTTATGTTCTTTTTAACTTAGAATTAGCTAACTATGAAACCAGTTAGAAATAAAACGTTTATGTATAAAGATGTGGCATCTTACTACTAGGGCTGTACCTTTGTATTTCTAAACCTCTTCTACAATTCTTTTACCCTTATATGATTATCAGAGTAGATTGGCCATCCTACCCTAGACTAGAATAAGGATTTTAAAAAAATATACATAATTGAAGAGTTAGACCTAAAGTGATAGATCTGATACCTTGATGTTGGGTGTGTCATAAGAGTTTTGGAGTTCCTTTTATTAGTTTTAAGTGAACATTTTCATATTCCTGAGATAAGAAGCAAAAGAGATTAAAAAAAAAAAAAAGATTTATTACACCCACAATTTTAGCCACGATGCTTCCCAAGTGATATAATTTATGTTTTGGAAGGATCCCAACCGGCTCTGATCTTGTTGTTATTTTTTGGCATATCCGTCTTCCTTCTGAATTAGACCATTGTAAATACTCCAGATATAACTTTGAAGTATAAATCTCATAAGCCTAGCTTTGAAAAGAATTCCTTTAAGTTTATGTCTGTAAAACATGAAAAAAGATTTTTAAAAAGATTGTCTCCCTTGAGAAACAAAAATGATTTCTCCGGCTCTGATGTAGTTAAAACTGTATAAGCTTTATTAGAACCCTAATAGTGATATTTTTTAAAGCTCTCAACCTGTGCTTGAGCCATAATAAAAACATAGGTTTTTAACCTCTAGATTTCTGTTTGATGATAATGTCATTCGATAATAATTATCTATTATGAGAACTCGGTAAAAGTATTTTTCCCATGTTAGATGATTTTACTTCTAAGAAAAAAGCAATTAGCTAATTTGTAATATCTCTATGCACTTAAGTACTGAAAACAAATTTTTCTCTTAGGATTTAGTAATTCAGTTGACTGATGATGCTGATCCATTTTTTCTGTATAACCTTGTTATATCTGAGGAAGATTTTCAGAGGTAAGTTGCTAACTTAAGAGTGTTCTTTGTTTTATCCAATAAGTTTGAATATATGCTTTAATTTAATTTTTTTTGGGGGGAGAAGAGGGTAATGCAATTGAGGTTAGGTGTCTTGTTCAGGGTCATAGTGAGTGTTAAGTATCTGGGGCTGAATTTGAACTCAGATCTTCCTGACTTTACAAAGGATCTCTATTCACTGAACCATCTAGTTGCTCCTATGCCTTAATTTATTTATGTTTTGTGGATATATTGTAACCTTTTAAAAACTTCAAATAAATTGGAATTTCTATGTAATTTGGGGAAATTGTGGTATTTATAAACTAATTCTATTTGGAATATTTGCAAGTTTGTGGGAATATTATTTTAGAGCATATAATATTCTATTAAAAATAGAAAAGCTGCAGCTGGAGTTAAATTGATGAAGACATTGAATACTACTGGTTAATATTGCTAATTACTAAGATAAAATGTTAAAATTACAATATCCAAATTTTAAATTTTGCCTTTTCTTATCTCTGATTTCATAAAAATGTAGTTTAAAACTGCAGCAAGGTCTTCTGGTAGATTTTTCAGCTTTCCCACAAAAATTTATAGATCTGCTACAGCAGTGTACACAGGAGCAAGGCAAAGAAATTCCAAGGTAAGTTTCATGTGGACATTGTGTTTACTAAACAATCTTAGACTAAATTTTCTTTTGAAGGGCTCTCCTTATAGCCAAAGTTTCTCCATGTGTTATGAGTACCTTGGTCTTTAAAAAAAAAAAAATAGTCTCTATTAAACCTAAAATTTCAAATTATCTTTTTTAAAGTTAATATATGGATAAAGTCATTGAAGCTATTGATCTTAGGGATAGGTGTGTTTCTAAATGAAGGATAGAAATATTTATATGAAAAAGGAAAATATTTAGATATAATCTGTTAAGTTAAAATTCTTTTCAGAACATTTTTTTCAAGTGTAGTTTCATTTGTGTTGTTTCTGGGAAAGGTTTTAGAAAGCTTATTCACTTTTTATTTGGCACAAATAATCAGTTTATAACGAAACCCATTTGTCTATTTGTTTTTATGGAATTTGATTTATATTTAATTTAACCTTATAAATACTTTCAGCCAGATAAAAATAAAATATGGAGGCTAAATTTTAATCTTTCCATTAGTTTATTTAAATTAGGATTTATTCTTTTTCATACATTTGTCCATACATTTTGCATTTATACAAGCTCAAAATTACTCGTCATCATCCTATGATACTTCTTTATCTATACGCAGTAAGGGGAGTGCCTTTAATTTGATGTCAAACTTTCTTTTAAAGGTTTTTACTACAGTTAGTTTCTACAGCAGCCATATTGGATCACTCACCTGTATTTTTAAATGTGGTGGAGACAAATCCCTTTAAACATCTTACACATCTTTCTCTAAAACTTCTACCTGGAAATGATATGGAAATAAAGAAATTTTTAGCAGGCTGTTTGAAATGTAGCAAGGTAAGGTCTGAATTCACACAGTGCCTTTCTGGGATGCATTTTCCTCATATGTAAAATCAAAATAGACAACATATTTCTAAGATCCTTTCTAGCTCTAAAATTCTCTAATTCTGTTCTTTTTTAAATGAGTATGAAAAAACTATCATAAAAGGCTCAGAATTTTGATACTTGTTCCATGTGTCTGAGGAAATATAAATAAATGTCTTAAAAGAAAAAAATTTCCATTTTATTTTTGATGTTATTTGAGCGTAATTACAGGAGTACTAGATTAGATGTCTAGAAAATGGAGTCTGTCAACAGTTACCTCAGTGACCTTGAGCAAGTCAGCTAATCTTGCCTTTGTTTTCTCACTTGCTAAATATATGAAATAAAGTTTACCCTATATACTCTAACAAATATGGAAAATAAAATATGTATGCTTGGACATTTTCTGACTTTAAAAAAAATAGCTGGCAATTGAATAGTACTTAAGGTTTGCAGAACTCTCTGCATAAGTCATTTGAGCTTAGAAATGCTGTTTTGGAGGCAGTCCATAATTAAATTAAAAATCAATGAACTCTTTTAATAGGAAGAAAAATTATCATTGGAGCAAACACTAGAGGATGTTACAAGACAGTTACACTTGACACAACAGGTAATTCAAAGTTTTCCTTGTTAATCATCTATTGATTCTCAGTTGTTAGGCTACTCCACCACAAAAGCAAAATAAAACTAAAAAATAGTTATTTTGATTTACATATAGAATGTAAGTCTTAGATCAAATCTTTTACTCTAAATATTCTTTTTTTCTATACTTATTCCCATTTTTAGTCTTTACTTATGCCATTCCATTTGTCTAAAATGTATCATCAACTATCTTTTGCCCAGTGGGACTGCCCTACAGAAACTGTCATTACCTCAAAATTTAATGAATGATCGGCTATATATATCTAAGGATGAAGCTAGTTCTGGGCTTATCCCTTGATATCATTCTCCAAGTGACCTTCAGATCTGTATAAATAATTAAATCATCTCCAGGCTGATTTCAAAAAAGGCTGGAAAGACTTACATGAATTGATGCTAAATGAAGTGAGTAGAACCAAGAGAACATTGTATACTAGTAACAAGATTATGTGATGATCAGCTGTGATGGATTTGGCTCTTTTCAACAATGAAGTGATTCAAGGCAATTCTAATAGACTTGTGATGGAAAGTGCTATCTGTGTCCAAATAGAGAATTATGGAGATTGTGGATCAAAGCATAGTATTTTTTACCATTTTGTTGTTGTTGTTTGTTTGCTTGGTTTTTTGTTCTTGTGGTTTTTTTTTTTCTTTCACCTTTTTATCTTATTTTTCTTGTGTAACATGATGAATTTGGAAATATGTTTAGAAGAATTGCACATATTTAACCTATGTTGGATTGCTTGCTGTTTATGAGAGGAAATAGGGGGATAAAAGCAAGAAAAATTTTATGCATGATGTTTTGCAAAGATGACTATTGAAAACTATCTTTTGCATGTATTTGGAAAAATAAAAAGCTATTAAAATTTTTTAAAAGTAATTATGTCAGCTTCTCCCTCCAGTCCTCATGAATGGGAAAAGGGCTAGAATTAGAGGTTGGAAAGAAGAGCAGATAAAGTGGCAAAAAGGAGAAGCGCTTAAAGGACAGATCTGTTTTTAGTTTTTTGAAGGGAGATAGTGCCAGTTTTTGAAATTTAGTGCTTCCCATTCACTTTCCTCATATCTGTCCCTTTCCTATTCATGGCCCTCCAAAAGAAGCCTGTGTTCTGAGACTATTCATAATTCTTCTGTGATACAAGCCAGCCAAATCTGTCTTCCTCTGAAATGTCTTTTTCTTGCTTTAGATTCTTTTCCTTTTCTTTCATTGTTAAAACTCCTTTTCTTCAGTGCATGTCAGGTACTTTTCTTAAACTATTCCTTATGGACTTTGAGTGGTCCTCTGAAAAAGTTTCTTCAGAGGCTTGAGTAAGTCTCCAATTAGTGAAATTCCTTTCAACATGGGAGAAATATTTTTTAGGTAGAGGAACCTTCTTTAAATAATTTCATTCAGTTTTCTTCTTATTAACAAAGCCTCAATGGTAATGATAGAGGACTAGAAATACTGCTATTCTCCTTTCTTCCTTTTTCTTTACCTTTTTGCTTGTATTTTTCTAAGTTTTTGGTTTTGGTTGTGAAGATAAAATGAATTAATGTGTAAATGATTAGGAAATTTTAAAGTGCTGGGCTATTATTACAATGCTAGCTTTTATTATATCTGGTTCCTCCAAAGTTTTTAAAGCACATTGAAATTGTGGTCACTGTAGCATGAAGACTATTTTCTCATGGTTCAACGGAAAGAGCACTGGAAATGAAGCTAAAGCATCTGAGAACAAGGCGGGGGCCTACAAATCATTTCTCCTTATCAAGGTTATATTTCCTCATCTTCAGTATGTAATGAAAAGGGCATGATAGTTGTATAACTTGGTGTGTGTAAGTTCAAAGTATAGACAGTAAGCATTGTCAGTGTGCAGAGCACCTTGTTAGCTACTGAGAATCCAGAGACTGACAAGAGACAGTACCACAAGATCGTACCTTACAGGGCAGGTGATGGAAAGCTGTGGGAAGACTTGAATTGGGATCCAGCATTTGTTATTAATAGTGATATAATATTATTATTTCATTTTCCTCTTTTAATATTTGTGTTTAAAATTATACAGACGTTGTCAGAAAAGATCCAGGAATTAGATAAGTTACGAAATGAATGGACATCACACACAGCAGCACTGACAAATAAGCATTCTCAGGAACTGACAAATGAAAAGGAAAAAGCCCTCCAGGTATGAACAAAAAGGAAATAGATAAAATTCTTAGTTAATGAAATAGTTTGATGACAGTGATTTAATTTTTTTTTTTTTTTATTTTATTTTATTTTTTTGCTTTTTGCTGAGGCAATTGAGGTTAAGTGACTTGCCCAGGGTCACACAGCTAGGGAATGTTAAGTGTCTGAAACCAGATTTGAACTCAGGTCCTCCTGACTTCAGGGCTGGTGCTCTATCTACTGCACCACCTAGCTGCCCCATGACAGTAATTTTAAAAGAACCTTTTGGAAAACTAAACTATATAATTGTAATAACCAAATTTGGCCCCAGAGGAGAGTTGTGAAAATATGCCACCCTATTACAAACTGAGGTGCTATGGATAGAGAATTTTGCTTTAAAATTTTTTTTGTTTTATTTTCATGCTCTCGATTGATGTTTGCTTGCATTGTGTTTCCTTTATCTGATTTTTCTTTCTTGTAGATACGATTTTCTTGCACAACAATAAGTGTGGAAATATGTATACATATATTCGATTTGTCAAGTATTTTAACATAATTAGCATGTAGTGGATATCCTGCCATCTAGGGGAGGGGTGGGGAGTGGGGGGTAAAATTTGTAACGGAAAGCTTTGTAAAGATCAATGCTGAGGAACTACCCATACATATGTTATGCAAATAAAAAAAAATAATAACATTGATCAAATGCAAAAAAAATCAAACAATATGCAAAAAAAAATTTTTGTTGTTTTAAAAAAAAACTTTGTGTTGCTGCATAGGGGAGGGGAATGTAAATATAAAAACAAAGGGTATATATAAAGTAAGATAAACTTTAAGCAATTAAAAGATTTTGGAAATTCTGGTTTCACAGCTCTTTTGAAGTATGTACATTTTTGAAAGGATACTAATTTGTGATAATTTAAAGGCTCTCTACTATAGGTTGTAGTGAAGGGGAATGAAAACAAATCTGTTCTCACAGTATTTTTTAATTATTTTCCTTGCCTTTTTATTTTTTATTTTATTTTATTTTTTTGCTGAGCAAGTTGGGGTTAAGTGACTTGCCCAGGGTCACACAGTTAGGAAGTATTAAATGTCTGAGGTCATATTTGAACTCAGATCCTCCTGACTTCAGGGCTGGTGCTTTTTCTTGCCTTTTTTTCCTTACTATGGCTCACTTATTTTCTGCATCATTTAAACTACAAATATCTGTCTCAAATCATTATATTCTTAATTAATTTTCCTTTAGCCTTATCATTATAAAACTATTAGCCTCCCATTTTTTTCCTCTTCTTTTAATAGCTAAGCTTCTGAAATATATTTCTTTTCTGAATGATTATGTCTCTCTATAGACCTTCCTTTCAAACTTCTTTTGCCTGTCTTTTGTTCCTATCACTAACTTGAAATTATTCCTCCAGAAGTTCCTAAACATCATCAAGGTATATGTCAGAATTCTTTGTTTTATTTCTGTAGTCTCTTTGCTGCCTTTAACATCCTTTTCTAGTTCAGGAAGACCCATGTTTATATTTGGCCTTAGATACTCATACAAGTTATGTGGCTGTGGGCCAGGATCACTAATCTCTGCTTGCCTCAGTTTCCACAACTGTAAAATGAGCCTATTTCCCAAGGGCATTGTGAAGATGAAAAATGAGAATATTTATAAAGCACTTAGCACAGTACCTGGCACATACTTAATAAATAAATTAAGTTTATTGCTTAATAAATGCTTTATGCCCTTTTCCTTCCTCCTTTACTAATCAGTTTACTTTGTTTTTCTGTCATTATTTTATTGGAAGTCTCATTCTCTTTAGTTCAAGATGGATTTCTTCAGTGCCATAATCTCTACTTTTTTTTTCCTCCTTTGTTTTACTTGCTACTACTCCTTTCATACTTTTTAGACAAAGGAAATTTCTATAATAGCAGTGCAAAATATGGGGTATCTGCAATTTGGCAGTGATTCTCTACAAGGACTAATAAAATGTACTTCAGAAGCGTAGTTGCAATATGCCTCGTTTCTTTTTCAGTGCCTAATTACCATGGGTACTTATGGCAACAATTTTGTGACTGGTTTATAATGTGGCATTCTCTTATTTTGAAAGCCCATAATTCTTAGTATGCATTGCAATGCCAGAAACAAATATCACACAAAATAAGAAAGTTATGAATTGATTGCCAACTCTTATCAGAAGAGTAAATACTTACATTGAGGAGATTAAGCATCTATTCAAGGATAATTCCTACTATATGAAATTCTGGGAAGTAAAAATTATTAACCAAAATATTGAGATGATATGCTAATGTTTGTAGCAGCTTTAACCTGTGAAACACCAAAAGGCATAAGTTGAATATTTTTTTAAATTAGGGATGAGTTAATATTTCCAGGAAAGAATTTAGGACTTGGGTGCGTGTGTGTGTGTGTGTGTGTGTGTGTGTGTATTCCCTTTTTTTTCTGAGGCAGTTGGGGTTAAGTAACTTGCCCACAGTCACATAGCTAGGAAATATTAAGTTTCTGAGGCTGGATTTTAATTCAGGGCTGGTGCTCTGTCCACTGTGCCATCTAGCTACCCTTCATATATATTTCTTTCAAATTTCATTTTGTTTTCTCTTTTTTTGCTAATTATGCTTTTATTTATCTACATGTAGGCACAGGTTCAATCTCAGCAGCAGCATGAACAACAGAAAAAAGACCTGGAAAGTATGCATCAAAGAAATGTTGTCCAGCTTCAGAACAGATTGTCAGAATTGGAGGCGGCCAATAAAGATCTAACAGAAAGGAAGTACAAAGGAGACTCCACCATTAGAGAACTTAAAGCAAAACTCTCTGGTGTAGAAGATGTATGGAATACTTTGTTTTTGTAGTTGAAAACAGTGCTTTTATTTGGTAGATATTTATTTTATCATTTGTTAGATATAACTGAATTATTCACTTGTTTTAGTGGGGTGACAAATCCTGATGTTTAAGAAAATCTGTAGAGATTTAGGAAATTTTATTTAAAGAGCATCAATAGAATCTAGAATGATAACAGAATTTTGTCCAAAGAAGTAACTGTGAAATATGACTCTCTGAATTTGTTCTTGAACTAAATCAGGAACTTGAAAAGCATACTAATTTTGGAGTCTGAGCATAGTGTTTTCAAGCTATTTACTAGATGTGTGACTATGCATGTTACTTAATCTCTTTGGATCTCAGTTCTTCATCCATAAAAATTAAGATATTGGACTAGTTACTTTCTAAAAGATTTGCAGTCCTTTCTTTTCCTGCTGTCACATAACTTTCCAGCAAGGCAGCTGGAAGTCACTTAGATAGCATACCAGCCTAAATCATGATAGGAAAATCCAAAAGAAAGTCATTTTGCTAGCCCAGGGTATCTTGAAGACAGAGAGGTCTTCAGACACTGGGAATGAGATCTAAGTCAGGAATCCTGTGTGCAGAGCATTTCATTGTAGGGAAGACAAATGGAAGTCCCAGACCATTTATACTAGAGCAGCTGGACTGTTGCCAATTGGCAGTTTTGTTGCCTGATACCTAGTTATGGGTCACTAATCTAAGTATCTGAATAAACAATATGGTTAGAGAACTGTTGACACTTGAACTTGATTCTCATCTAAACTTGTTAAAGGAAAGAAGAATACATATATGCATATACAGTTGGGTACAAAAACAAATTTCAACAAGAATATAAGAGGGAAAGGTGAGAAGGATGAAAAAAAATTGGTGACAGTATAGATTAAGAGAAGGATTATTAGGCCTAATTAAAATAAACTAAGAATGCAGAAAAATAAGGTTGCAAAGAGTGGAAATCTGAGGGAATGCCCTTAAGCTTGAGAATGGCAAGCAAAGTATAGTGTATGCATGCGATGAAATTAATTATTATATTATAAGAAATGATGAAGGAGATGTTTATAGAGACCTGGGAAGGTTAGTTTGAATTGATAGACTCAAGTGAATATAACAAGGAGAACAGTATATGGAGTCATATGGTAAATATGGTAAAGATAATTTTGAAATAATTAGGAATTCTGATCAAGCTCATCATAACTGTAATTCCAGAGAAGTGAAAATGAAACAGGCTATCCACTAAGCCAATGTGGAAATTTATTTTTTTTTGTAAATTTGTTTTGAGGATAGAAAGAAAAATAAGTGTTAAAAATGAGAAGTTATTTTGTATATTAAAAAAAAGCCTTATTAGTTTATTCATATCTGTTGATAAATTTCTGGTGGTTTTTATTTGATTATAAATATTTATATATTATATATGTGTGTGTATATAATAGGCCACATTATAAAACAGTTGAGGATACAGCACAAATTTTTTTTAAATATACTCTTTTAAATTATGTGCACTAGAGACTTGGTTTATATTTCTTATTATCTCTATTCAGAACCAATAACGATAATCTTGTCTATTTTAGGAATGCCAGAGGGCTAAACAAGAAGTCCTTTCTTTAAGAAGAGAGAATTCCACTCTTGATGCTGAATGCCATGAAAAAGAGAAGCACATTAATCAGCTTCAAACTAAAGTAGCTGTTTTAGAACAGGAAATCAAGGATAAAGATCAGCTTGTTATAAGAACAAAAGAAGCATTTGACACAATTCAGGAACAAAAGGTAATGCATTAAAAAAAATTTAACAAAACATATTAGTAAGTTGCACTCCCCTTCTTCTCCCCCCCCCCCCAATGGAGCACAAAGGGTTCATATTTATATTTTTTAAAATTCAGGTGGCCCTAGAAGAAAATGGAGAGAAGAATCGGGTACAGCTAGGAAAACTTGAAACCACGATAAAATCATTATCAGCTGAACTTCTTAAGGTTTGTTTTAAGAGGTCTAGAGAATTCATGTATGCTTTGAAATTAAGTTTAGAAGTGTATCTGATGAAACTATTTCACAGGCAAATGAAATTATCAAGAAATTACAAGGTGATGTGAAAACTCTAATGAGCAAATTAAAATTGAAAAATACAGTCACAATTCAGCAAGAAAAACTACTGGCTGAAAAGGAAGAAAAATTAAAAAAACAACAAAAGGAAGTACAAGATATTGGGCAAGCTCTCCAGAATAAAGAGCAAGAGGTAATTGATGTTTTAATAATTTTCAAAACTAATTTCTATTTATGAAGATTTAATGTTGTCCTCTATAAATTGTAGCTATTGTTAGGCAAGAGATTTCATGTTAGAGAATTTGAAAAAATTTACAAAATTATCTGACTGGATGGAAGTTGAATGTAATTAAACCATTAGTTAGAATTGACCTTTTGGTTTGAAAAGTCAGTTATTTTGTCTCGGCTTATATTACATTTTATGTTTTTCATCACTTCATTGAACTAATATCTTCAACTTTTTAATCATATTTTAAGCTTTTTGGGACATGACTTAATTATACATTTCAGGTAAGCAAATTGCAAGAACAATTAGAAGTTACAGTACAAAAACTTGAAGAGAGCAAACAGCTTCTGAAGAATAATGAAAAATGTAAGTTTGTTGAATGAAAATAGCTTACATAGATGTATGGCACTTGTTTATGCTTGTTATCTACTCCTAACCCACCTAGTTGCCTCTTCTAAGGACAAAGCTTTTCCCGTTTGTTTTGTACTTATACTTAAGTACTTTTTTGTACTTTTGTACTTAAGATTGTTCTTAAATTTGTCTGCCCTCAAGGAACTTATTTTCTAATACAGGGAAACAATGTATAATATAATTATATGCATAATATACAAAAAAAAAATCACTATCTCACTATGATGTGGTTACGGGATGGGATGGGGGGAAATATCCTTCTTAGATCATACTAATTCCCTACCTTTCTGTTAAGGATTTGGCTCAAAATTCCATGTTTTCCATGATGCCTATTCCTTTTCTCTTTCTTTCTGTTTAATTCCTGAAAGACTGTTACTTTTTTATTATACACACTCATTTTGTTTCATTTTTTTGTACAAGACCATAAGCTATCACCAATGCCTTGTATGTAGCAAGAATTCAGTAAATATTTGTCCAATTAGTGAAAATGTATTATGAGTATAGGCTTTAATAATTAAAATTTTAAATAAAATCCTGTAAATTCTGTTTTATAATTATTCTGGATTTTAACAAAGAATAACAATTACATGTCCAATTTGGTTTTTTTGTTTTTTTTAATACTTTTTTAGAGGCAGCTAAGTGGCACAGTGGATAGAGCACCAGCCCTGAAGTCAGGAGGACCTGAGTTTAAATCTGGCCTCAGACACTTAACACTTCTTAGCTGTGTGAACCTGGGCAAGTCACTTAACCCCAATTGCCTTAGCAAAAAAAAAAAAAATTAAATTATTAAAAAAAAAAAAAAAAAACTTTTTTAAGGTATCTGAGAACACCAGATTTTTTCATTATTTTTTGTCAGCATTCTTATGGCATTGCCAGATGACTTCTTAAGAGCAAGGATTGTTTTTTACTTTTATATCCCTAGTGTTTAGCTGATATGTAGTAAGTACTTGATAAATATTTATTGATCGACTGAGCAAATTAGTTTCAAGTTTCAATGGTAGATGAGAACTGACCACTTCCATGGTGATCAGCAAATCAAAATAAACATCTTTACTTGAAAAGATTTAGATAATCCTATTTCTGCTCACACTGAAGGAGAATTGGCAGTGTTTTTTGCAATTCAGATTATTTTGATTAATTACAATTAATTACAGATTAATAGAAGTTTTAAAGGTGTTTGGAACAAATTTAAAATAAAGGGGCAAAGCAAAATGTTTTAATCTATTTGTTTTTCTTTTTTGAAGTAATCACATGGCTAAATAAAGAACTGAATGAAAATCAGCTAATAAGAAAGCAAGAACTATTGGGACCCTCTACAACTCCATCTGCTCAGCCTAGCAGCACTACTATCAGAAGTGGAATTTCTCCTAATCAGAACATGGTAAGATTCAAATTCATATCAGAGAACTTTTATGATGGAGTCAAATATAGATAGATGCTATAAAGTACTCAGGGACTAACTAAGTTTACATTTATTATTACTTTTGCAGTTTGTTCATTTAGCAAGGTCCAAATCCATTTAATTATATTATAGACTTGTACAAGCATCTTTTCCATAAGAATACTATCATTTACATTATCTGGTACTTAGCTCTAATCTAGGGGAACTACCACTATAGCGTTTTTTTGACCTACCCACATAGGAACCCTTTTACAAAAGGCAATGAGATTACTGGTATTACTGAAGCCAGTAGTGGCTTTTTGTAACCATTACATCTTTTTCTAACCATCTCTTTAATAAGCTATTTTAGAATTTTCCCAGGCATCAAAGTGATTGGCCAGTAATTTACAGATTTCATTGCTTTCCCATTAAAAATCAGGACATTTGCACTTGCCAAACCCTTCAGTACTTTTTCTGTTTCTTTGATCTTTCAGATTTAGTTGATAGACTCGGTACTCACATTGGCTTTCTTTGCAGTATCCGACAATATATTTCATCTAGGCCGGGTGATTTGAATTCATCAAAGACAAAGCAGGTGCTTGAACTCTTCATGTCTTTTTGCTAATGTTGGCATTCATTTTCCTATTAATCATTTTACCTTGTCCTTTACAAAGAAAAGAGGAGTAAAATAAGGATTGAGTGTTTCTGCCTTTTTTTGTGGTAGCTGTCTTCATCCCTTTCTTGAGGAGCAACATTTCCTTTATTCTCTGATCTTCCTCTTCCAGGATAGTTTTTTTTTTTTTAAATTCCCTTTTTATCCTTAGCTTTTCTTGACAGCCTTATTTCATTCTGGAGTGCTGTAGTACTTCTGAAACTCCTTATAGTATTGGTCTGTGCTTTTTATAGTATCAGTCTGTGCTTTTGCATTCATTCACTCTGTTTTCTATCTTCCCATCTATCTCTTCCAACAATATTTTTCTAAGTATCAGAATTGTTTTTCTTTGTGTCTTCCAAATTGCATTCTTGAAAGTTTAACATTCCACTTGACCTAATTTCCCACATAGAATTTTAGATTATAGTATCCTGCCTGTTTTTCCTATAAACCCTTTGAAATCTCCATTCGCCAAATCTAGAAACTATGTCTGGTCTTCCTCTTTCTGTCACAGAAGATAGAGTAGTTACTCTATCCCAGGATTCCCATCTTTTCCTCCTTGTTGGTGAAGAAAGATTATCCTTATGGCAAATGAAAAAATTATTATCCTCTAAAAACTTTATCATGACCAGATTCTTACTGCTCTTCCCAAGATGTCCATTACTTGAATCTACCATTTCCTTTAGCTGTTGTTCAAAATCTCTTTACACAATTGAACTTAGAGAAAAAACTGTCCACTCTTGTTGCCTTCTTTTCCTCACCTCCCATTTACAAATCTACTTGAAAGTTCTAATCTCAGCTAAAACCACTCTGAAAATAAAGTCCTCAAGAAAAATTAAGTTAAAAATAAGAGAGTAATACAGAATGCTTCAATTTATATTCAGACTTGATCAGTTCCTTCTCTGCGTATGAATAGGATTTTTCATCATAAATCGTAGAGTAGTTGTGGAAAATTGTACTACTGAGAATAACAGTGTCATTTATTTACAGCTGATCATTTTAGAACATTGCTATTACTTTGTATCTAGTATTTTTCACTTTGTTCATGGAGGACTCTTTAGGATTTTTTTTTTTCCTGAGAGCTTCATTTCTCAGAGAACAATAATACTCCATCAGAGAAACTTGCTCTGGAATTTTTTTTTTTTTTTTAACAATAACTATTAATTGTACTTCCCCCCCATTCTCTTTTACGCTCGTTCTCCTCAAAAGTGTTTTGCTACTGACCACTCCCTCCTCCAATAAGCCCTCTCTTCCCATATCCCATTCTCCTGTTTTCTTGCAGGATAGGATGGATTTCTGTACCTTACTGAGTACATATGTTAACTTCCTATTAGAGCCAATTCTGATGAGAGTAAGTCACCCTCTCCTCCCCTTCTTCTTCTCTACTGTAAAAGCTTTTTTCTTGCCTCTTTGTGGAATTTGAACCATTCTACTTCCTGATCTCTTCATTTCTAAATCCTACTGGGCTTTTCTCAGAAAAAGTTAGTACTCATTCTTGACCTTTTTGCAGCAGATGACACCACTATCAGTCCCTCCACCTAGATATTCTCTCCTTCCTGGGTTTTTTGTATCACTGCTTTCTCTTTATTATATTTGGTTGATCTTTTTTTCTCAGTCTCTTTTGCTGGGTCATCATTTATGTTCTGTTCTCTAACCATTGGTGTTTTCTAAAACTCTTCTGGACTCCTTTTTGTTCTTTTTCTGTCCTTCTGGTGATTTCATTATCTTTTATAGGTTCTTATCATCTCTGCAGATCCCTTCCAAATCTATATATTTAGCAGTAATCTTTCTGCTGTTTTCTAGTGCTTTGCTACCATCTACATGTCTTATATCTTTAGTTGCATGAACCATAAGCATCTCAAAGTCTGCATGCCAGAAAAAGAAAGCATCATCTTTCTATCCTCAATCTGATCCTCCAATTTTTACTTTTTTTTTTTCCTTCATACTTATACTCACTCAAGTTCACAATCTCATTGTCCTTTTGGACTCTTCTTTTCTTCATCACCAGTACCCATTAAGTTGCCAAATCTTGTGAATTCATCCTCCTCTGTTTATCTCTGTCCTTTTCTCCACTCATATGACCATCATTCTGTTTCATGAAGGTCCTCATTACCTTTCCTTTTTTTTTTTTTAATTTTTTATTTGCAAAACATATGTATGGATAATTTTTCAACATTAACCCTTGCAAAGCCTAGATGGCAGGAAGTCTACTACATGTTAATTATGTTAAAATACTTGACAAATCAAATATGTCAATTATACATATTTTTACAGTTATCTAGGTGTGCAAGAAAAATTGGATCTATAAGAAAAAAAAATCTGAGAAGGGAAACATAATGCAAGCAAATATCAATAGAGAGCATGAAAGTGTCATGTTGTGGTCCTCATTACCTTTAAAATGGGCAATTAAAACAACCTTTTAATTGGATTTCTGACTTGCAGTTTTTTTTCCCTCATAGTTTTACCCTTCACACAGCTACCAAAATAATCTTCCAGTAGAATGTAAGTTTTTGAAAGACAGAAACTATTTTCTTCTCTGTCTCTCTCTCTATATGTCTCTCTCTTTTCAGGTCTTTTTATCCCCAGTGTTGGTACATAATATTTAAATGCTTGTGGAATCGTGGGAATTTGAATTTCCAAAGTTCTGATTCTTTCCATGGTTTGCCATGCTTCTCTCCTCAAATGTTATTCTTGTCTACCTCAATCTAACATCCCACTTTAGGTATGCCTGCCTTCCCCTGTGCTCCCTGGAATTTCCCTTCAAGCTTGTCGTTACAGACCATCTTCTTTTCTTGCTTTCATATTTGGTACTTCCTGGGAAGTATTGAGTTTCTGTCTGTGGGTTGTTCTAGACCAAGGATGAGCCAGACATTATAGACACTGGTAAAGAGTTCTAGGCTATCAGGCTGAAAAGCTAACTTGTCCTAAGACAAGTCATTTAACCTCTGAGCCTCAGTTTCTTCATCTGTAAGATAGGAATAAGTATAGCACTTACCTTCTTTTGTTATTTAGCTTGGGTAGCTTAAAACTGCTCTAAAAACTTTTTGAACATACTGTATATATGTAAAGAATGCACTTTGCAAAACTTTAAAGGACTTCAAAATGCTAGCTGTCGTTTCTATAACTTGCTGGTGCTTCCTGGTAAGTAATATTAAGGAATTTATTTATTTACTATTTGCAACTTTCGTTTTCTCTTAATGATCCTTTCCTTCCTTCTACCCTTTTTTTTTTTTTTTTTTTTTTTTAGCTCGATAACAGACTACCTCTTCCAAACTGTGGAATTGGCTATCCTGGTTCTTCCACATTTACTTACCACAGTACCTTCCCTCATTCTTTAGCTTCGAAAAGCACTGTTCATCCAGCTTCTGGACCAAAGGTAGCCATTTTATTTCATTTATAAGTGGAGAGATTTTTGTATTTAATTAAACGAAATTGAAAACTAGCACTTGGGTTATATTCTAAACAGTACTTGAATGTTTCTTCTTGGCTTTCTCCAAGATAAACTATGTAACTAGAAGTTGTAAATGCTGCTATAATTCTAAAGTTTAAGAAGACTTTCTATATAAGATATCCCATGGAATGAAAACTTCCAATAGAATGGGAATTGATTATGTGACATTTAAAAATATAGTCATTCAGTTTTTGTGTATGGTACAATAGTCTGTTACCTGGGTTAATGGGATAAATAACATTCATTGTACCATTGGCAAAGGAAAGATGCTTTTTAAAATAAATACTGAGATTCTTAAGTGATTTTATCAAAACATTTTTTCTTTCAAAAAAGTACCTTTGGGGCTGCTAGGTGGCATAGTAGATAGAGCACTAGCCCTGAAGTCAGAAAGACCTGACTTCAAATCTGATCTCAGACACTTAACATGTCCTAGCTGTGTGACCCTGGGCAAGTCATTTAACCCCAATTGCCTCAGCCCCTTTCCCCCCCAAAAAATGTAACTTTTAAATTTATATTCATTATCTACATTTTTTGTTTTATCTGCAACTTTTCAGGAAATTATTTTCAAAATATGACCAAGACATACTAGAACCACATGCTTAGAGAATATGCACAGTGACCGTAAAGTAATGAGATTTTATTGTGTACAGAGTAGGGCTTTGTTTCATCCCATAACCGCAGTCCTTTCAAGGTCAGTCAGCAGGTGTTAGATTAGAAGCTGTGATGAATTGTGTATGTATTTTCAAATAAAAATAAATTACTTAAAGTAAAATTTTTTAAAAGTTAATGTGTTAATGATACATTTGAAATATAAGTAGCATAAGGGATGAAGTGTTAAGGATTTTTGACACCAGTAAAGTTTAAAGAAAGTAGAAAAAGAAGACCTGGAATCATAACATTTCACAATCAAAAGGAACTTCAGGTGACTAGTTCAATTCATATTTGAAAAAAATCAGTAGGCATTATAAAGTACCTATTATGTACAAGAGTATATAAAAAGAGGCAAAAGATAGTCCCTGCCTTTGACAAAGAGGATTTGTTATTTGACATGGAGATGTTAGGGAGCTAGTGAAGTTTATTGAGTAAGTCAGTGACTTGATTGAATCTTCAATTTAGAAAAAGCACTTTGGGGACTGAATAGAGGATTAACTGGAATAGAGAGAGACTTGAAACAAGCTGATCCGTCAGTAGAGACTTGAAACAAGCTGATCCATCAGTAGCCTATTGCAGAAGTCAGGGATGAAGTAATGAAGGCTTTCACTGGTAAACAAGAAAAGGAGGTGGCCTTTTTGGACTTATTTCCTCTTATTATAATATTTTAATCTGTGGATTGTACTTATACTTTTCTTTGAATTCTTTGATAGCTGCTGTCCCATAGTCTATTACATGTCTGATTATTCTAGTTTTCAATTATTTTATCACAAATTTTTAGAGGTAGTAGTCATTTCTCCTTAAAGTTCTGATCATTTCTATAAGTATTTCTTCCTCATTAAAATCATATCTAAAGTAGAAATTATCCTTATTGGTTCTTCCACCTAAAAAAAAGAATGAAATGATAATTAAAGGCTCTTCTTTTGGTAGAGGAAACCCTAATAGAAAGCTAAATAATTCAAGTCCATCATCATACTATGTTACACCTCTGTTGCAGCTTTTTGATGTTTCTCAAATGCCTCATTTGTCTTCTTTCTGTCTTGGAAATCTATATATGATATGCATCAATGACAAAATTATTTAAGTTCTTTTTTCATTGATTTTCACTGAGATGCTTTTCATGATATTTTTCTATTCGGGTGCCTGGATTTCTTCACATGAATATGCCTGCTTAATATATAATCAGTACTTTCCCTACCTTTTTTATGTTCCTTGTTAGGTCCCCCCCCCACATGAAATATGTCTATCCAGAACTCATATTCCAGTTATGAGTTTCACCTTCCATGTCTCAGTGATACTTGTGAGGTCAAATTTGCCTTTTGCATTGACCTCCATGTTTGATGACTTGACATTATAAAAAGACAACATTCACCCTTAGGACCTAGGAAAATGATAAAGAACAAAAGTTAGATTTAGTTTGTCAAAAGTAATAATCATAATGATGTTTATGATTACAAAGCACACAATTTTTCTCCCACATAGTGTTTTGAAGTAGAGGTAATAGTATACAGATGAAGAAGTTAAGGTTAAGAGTGATTCATTCACCTGTGCTAACACTGCAAACAAGTGATAGAACTAGGACTTGAATCTAGGTTTTCTGACTCCACTTTCAGTACTCTTTAAACTTTTCCACACCACAGGATCAACTAAAAGCTAATAAGTAATATTTGTTATAGAAACTGATTCATTCTATAGCATGGAAATTCCTGGAGGAAAAGTTCAGAGATGCAAGAAGAAATAGACAGCAAAACTATAATAGTGGGGGATCTCAACCTCCCTCTCTCAGAACTAGATAAATTAAACCACAAAATAAATAAGAAAGAAGTTAAGGAGGTAAACAAAATGTTAGAAAAGTTAGGTATGATAGATCTTTGGAGGAAATTAAATGGAGACAAAAAGGAGTTTACTTTTTTCTTAGCAGTCCATGGAACTTATACAAAAATTGACCATGTATTAGGACACAAAAACCTCAAAATCAAATTCAGGAAGGCAGAAATAGTAAATGCATCTTTTTCAGATCATAATTCAATAAAAATCACATGCAATATGAGGCCAAAAGAAAATAGACCAAAAGTTAATTAGAAATTAAATAATCTAATCCTAAAGAATGAATGGGTGAAAGAGCAAATCATAGGCACAATTAATAATTTCATCCACGAGAATGACAATAATGAAACAACATGCCAAAATTTGTGGGATACAGCCAAAGCGGTAATAAGGGGAAATCTTATATCTCTAGATGCTTATTTGCATAAAATAGAGAAAGAGAAAATCAATGAATTGGGCTTGCAACTAAAAAAACTAGAGAAAGAACAAATTAAAAACCTCTAATCAAATACCAAACTTGAAATCCTAAAAATAAAAGGAGAGATGAATAAAATCGAAAGTAAAAAACTATTGAATTACAAATAAAACTAAAAGTTGATTTTATGAAAAAACCAACAAAATAGGTAAACCTCTAGTTAATTTGATTAGAAAAAGTCAAGAGGAAAATCAAATTGTTAGTCTCAAAAATGAAAAGGGAGAACTTTCCACCAATGAAGAGGAAATTAGAGCAATATTCAGGAAGGAGTTACTTTGCCCAACTTTATGCCAATAACTTTGATAACCTAAGGGAAATGGAGGAATACCTACAAAAATATAGATTGCCCAGATTAATAGAAGAGGAAATAAATTACTTAAATAGTCCCATTTTAGAAAAAGAAACTGATTCATTCTGAAATAAAATTTAACTTGAAAATTTTCAAGATTATGCTTTTTACTTTTAGTGACAAATAGAAAACAGCAAAAGGATTGGGAAATGAGAAGAAAATAGTAAGTAATAAGGAAAAAATTGCCTTTCAATATGACCCAGGAACAAAGCATCCAGATTTATAGGGGAGAACTCAAGATTGCTGAGACTAAGAAACTAATATGTAAAACCCATTTAAAAAAAAACAAAACAAACAAAAAAACCTTAGCTGGTTTTAGCTTTTACCTCAGTAGTTTATTTGTAGAATTCATCAAGTCAAAGAATAAATCATGTTTACTGTGTAGAAATCCTGACATATCTCAGGTAAATATATTAGAGAAGTCAGAAACATTTAGTTTCATGGGGAAAGTATTTTGTTTCCCACAGAAAGTGAAGCATTGTCTTAACTGCCTAATGCTTGGAAGTTAATATCACTGAGGCTTAAAAACTAGCTTGGATCATCACTGACCATCCACTTTATATATAAGGTTATTGGCAAACAGAAATTTAACAATAGGACTTGATAACATTATCTTGGAGTTTTGTTATGATTTTTTAATAACTATCACCTTACTTTACAGTCACACTTTTTTTGTGCAGCTTAGGGGGAAAAAAAGGAATATACTTTTAAAATTTAATCTTACACATAAAAACATGGTTAAGCTTTAGTAAAAGACAAGTTGTAGCTGTATTTTTCTAGGAAACAAATAACTGTATAGCCATATGCTATTAGATATTGTAGATTCAAATAAATGAAATATTTTATCATTTGCCAGGTTCAGTTTAACTTGCAGTATACAAAAACAAATACTTCAGGAGATATTCCTTCAGGAGGACCTCGATCAACTGATAAAGAAAAGTAAATACTTTTTTACTTTATATAATTAAAACATTGCATATTGGCAGTTTATATTTAAAGTCAGTTTTTTAGATTTTTTACAGTAAGAGTTTGAGAATGTAAATGTTAATGTATTTGTCTTTTGAATGTTCAGTATTGATTCCATTTTAACTGGAAATAGTTGAATGGTTTCAAGCATTTCGGTTTAATGATATGTTTGAGATATTTCTGAAATGTAACATCACCTTGTTTTTTTCTTGCATTGTTGAGAATCAGATCAACAAGTATTTATTAAGCATTTTTGCTAGGTACTAAGTGTTGTGAATACAAATAGAAGCAAAAGAACATGTGTGTGTGAGCAAAAGAACGTGTGTGTGTGTGTGTGTGAGAGAGAGAGAGAGAGAGAGAGAGAGAGAGAGAGAGAGAGAGAGAG
>JAJPUD010000525.1:301013-375682 GCA_023553655.1 Myrmecobius fasciatus | reverse complement strand
AGAGAGAGAGAGAGAGAGAGAGAGAGAGAGAGAGAGAGAGAGAGAGATATCGATCTGGAGTGTCAGGATCAAACCTTGAGAGGAGGAATAAAGTAGTCAATGTGACTGGCTTCAGCCTTTGTTTAAAATGTGTTTTGGGAATTGACCAATCAGAAGAAGGGGCCACAGAACCATCATTTCCCACCCTGCTACTTTCCTGGACTTAATGCTCTTGAGAAACTTATTATTTGGCAAGATAAAATCAATTATCAAACAGGTTTCCTCAGATTTCCTACCAGGACTCAGCAAATTTTTCCCACTTCACCCTTTTCAGCTTTTTTTTTTTTCCTTTTGTCTTCTCTACTTAGGCCAGCTCTTTAAGGGCAAGGATTGTCTTGCTTCTTTTTGTATCCTCAGCCCTTAGCTTAGTATGGAGTCTGGCACATGAATTAGGTACCTAAAGTAAGATGTTCATCAATTCTGCCTCTAAAAGCTCTAAAAGCAGAGGAATCTTCATTGGGAGAAGTCATCTAGAATGGAAATAATTTTATTTTTTTTATTCGAGCATTTTATTTACAAAACATATGCATGGGAAATTTTTCAACACTGATCCTTACCTAAGTCTTCTGTTCCAAATTTTCCCCTTCTTACCCCCATCCCCTCCCCTAGGTGGCAGGTAGTCCAATACATATTAAATATGTTAAAATGTTAAATCCAATATATGTATACATATTTATAGTTATCTTGCTGCACAAGAAAAATTGGATCAAGAAGGAAAAAAAAACTGAGAAAGAAAACAATGCAAGCAAACAGCAAAAGAGTGAGAATACTACGTTGTGATCCACACTCGGTTCCCATACTCCTCTCTCTGGGTGTATATGGCTTTCTTCATCACTGAACAATTGGAATTGCTTTGAATCATTTCATTGTTGAAGAGAGCCATGTCCATCAGAATTGATTATTGTATAGTCTTCTTGTTGCCGTGTACAATGATCTCCTGGTTATGCTCATTTCACTTAGTATCAGTTCATGCAAGTCTCTCCAGGCCTCTCTGAAATCATCCTGTTGGTTCTTACAGAACAATAATATTCCATAACATTCGTATACCATAATTTATTCAGCCATTCTCCAATTAATAGGCATCCATTCAGTTTCCATTTTCTTAGAGAGGAAAGAATCTTGTGAGAGGACTGCTATTGCCTGATGGCAAAGATATCTTTCAGAGTAATACAGTGCTGAAAGAGGCCCTTCTTGCAATATAAGAGGTTGAGAAAATAAATCCCAAAGGTGACACTGAGAGATATTTAGTGATGGCTGATTTTTTGCCAAGAGCTAAAGCAGCTTATTTTTTGACATTTCTTCTAAACCTAATGCTCTTTGAGAAAAAAGAATGAGAAGAATATTTCTTTTTCTAAGACTTTAATTTTTTGTTACAATTGAATCTAACAAACATGAAACATTGTCAGAAAAAGAAAAAGAATTATATATGAAACTTGAATCTCTATACAGATATCTTGTTTTATTAAATTACATAACAGAGTTAACATATTGGTTTCAAAGCAGTTTTTTTTTTCCTTTCTTTGAAATTCTTTTCTCTACTGTTTAAAAAAAATGTTCCACTGACATTTTCTTTCTCTTCTTTTTCTGGCATTGCTGTCACTACCTTATCTCCCATCCTTCTCCATCATCCCCCCCCCAAAAAAAAAGTGTGTGTCCTTTACAGCCTAAATGTAGTAAAGTAAAAATACATCTGTATACCATGAATTGTTCAGTCATTCCCCAATTGATAGGCACCAAGAGTTTGATATAACAAAAACTAGCTGCCACCTGTGGGGTGGGCAAGCTATTCTAGGCGAAGCAGTAAGGCATCCTGAGGAAAGACAGATGACAGCATGTTCCAATCAAGTCAAACCATCACCACTTATCCTCAGACCCTTGTGGAAATGGCATGGGACCTTACCCAAAATTGGGAATAGCAGTGCCCCCCAAAATACTGGCCCTGTATCTAGTACAGGCTCTACAGCCATTAGTAAGGTGAGCTATCACTACAAAGAAAGGGCCCACTTTGCTTCCCACCACCAGAAGCATCTCCTGACCAAAGATCACATAAGCCTCTAGGAGTGGCAGCATACCAGACCTTACTTCTTGACCAGTCCTCATAGCCAGCAATCTTAGAAAGCTAAACATATGGCATTTGCTTCTGCTAGTAATTTCTGCATCCTCAGAAGCCATAGTTACTGACCTGCAAGATAAAAGTTCTCATTTTGAAAGCCCTTGGTAAAATTAAATATTATCAGAAATGGATTTTTTTTTAATCAGTAGAAATAACTTGGAAATAAATCAGTTAGCATCTTTGGCCACTTTATCCTAAGGACTATGGGACTGTCATTTCCATTTTACTTGTGGCTGACAGTTAATTGTGTGTTGTTTCTCCCGTTAGAGCAAGCTTCTTGTGAGCAGGGATTGTTTTGCTTTAGCATTGTTTTGTGTAAATGCTAACCATTTAATGCTTATATTTAACACATACTTTTTATAAATACTTTCTATATATGGGTCCTTTTTTAAAAAAATTTTCTTTAGGGATATGTCAGATAAATGCTGAGTAGAAGGGGGGAAACAGCTCAGAAAGGTTCCCCTTTACATGTTAAAGGATCGCATAGTTCTCTGTAGCATTTGGCACTGTTGACTTTCTCTGCGTGGATACCCTCTGGATTTTTGTGACATTTTTTCTTAACACTCATATTTTTCTGGTAACTCCCCTCTTTGGTTGTATCATTATCCATGTTCTACCCCCAGTTGTGGAGAGTTGTTTCCCACATTGTTGTGCCTTGGTAATTTTATTCTTTAGTGTTTAGTATTCTTGATGTGCTTATCACTTCTGGGTTCAGTATTACATTGAAGATCTTCATGAGTTCAAATATCTGAGGGATTGATATGTAGAAGGATTAAATCTGCTCTGCTTTGCCTCCTTGGCAGTGAGAGGAAGTTGCAAAGAGTCATATTTCAGCTCGCTTGAAGGAAGAAATTCGTATCAGCTCTCCATAGTTGAAATGAATTGCTAAAGGAGGCAGACTTTCAAGCTGAAGCTGTATAGCCAGTCATACTGTTGTATAGGAGATTCTTAAGGGATAGGCCCTGAGGGCCCTTCTGACTTGGAACAGGTGACTCTATGGCCAGTGTTGAGCAAGCACCAGCCTTTACAGTTTCTTTACTCTCTAGGTATATCTATATCTTATAAAATGCTCTCTGGGCATTGGACAAGCTCCTTGTAGACATTATTATTTGGTGCATCTTTTATAGGAAGTGCTATTGATGGTTTTTTCCCCATCATTCACTTATTTTCCAGTCTATTACATAAAAACTATGTCTTTGCTCATTTGAAACCATATTTTAACAGAATTCAAACTTGTTATTTAGCTTCATTGAATTTTAATAAGAAATTTTATTTTAGGAAAAAAAATAATAATGTACTTTTTTCCTTCTTCCTTTGTTAAGTAGTGAAAATTTCGGCCTGGAATCCAAATATTTGAAGAAAAGGGAAGATAGCATTCCATTACGAGGGCTTAGTCAAAACCTGTTTAGTAATACAGGTAAGAATCTAATCAATTATTTCTAAATTGGAGTTTTTTATACTGATTGCATTTATATGAAGTCAAAGAATTAATGTTTGTTTCTTTCCCACTACTTATAGAACATCAGAAGGATGGCTCTTTAACAACCTTACAAGCTTCATCAAAACCTGGAGTGTTCCCTCCTTCTCTAGCTTCAGCATATTTTCCTGGACAGTGATCAAACCTTCAGTTTTGCTTTGTGAAGTGAAGTATGAGAACACAGCAGTGGTTCTGGTTGAAAATTGATTCTTAACATAGCAATGAAAACACAATCACCATGAATAAGATAACTTTGCCTTTGATTTAAGTGACTGATGATTTAGTGTTTTAATCCCACAAAAATATATTATCTTGGCTATGTGTGGAAAATATTATGGACATAAGAACTACATTGGGGTTTTAATCTTGGTCTAGATTTCCCAGGTAATGGAATATTTAGTGCCTTTTCTTTTTAAGGAGCCTTGGTACCATTTTTGAAGGCGGCAGCTATATTCAAATATATATGGAAGGCCAAAACCTTTTAAAATGAAAGCAGTTTTAATACAAAACCAAAGAATGCTGATAACGTTTCCCCCATGGGGTACCTTATCTGAAAATTGAAAAGGAAAAATTCTTAAGAGTATTGATAGCCTACTGATTTTCTAATAGAAAATTTAAACAGCTTTGTATATGATTTCATAAAGATCATTATATTGGAACATTTGCTCTAAGATTTGATAGAATTAACTTCATTATTAAGAAATCAGTGTAATTCTTATGAATTTAGCAAGCTGTGCAAAATAGTTCTTGTAGTTGATTCATTAACATGGGACTTCCTTGAAACGTAGCTAGTGATGATACTTTTTAAAAAAAAAATTTTTTTAAACCTCATTTAGACAATATTGCAAAGATAACAGCCAGATTAGGTTGAAATGTCACCTCAACTGAATAATTTCAAAATACTTTTGGCATCTTGTCTACATCAAATTTTTCTCTTTAAGTGGCCCCTTGTCTAAATATCTAATAGTTACACAAAATTTAGAAGTCTTAATTAGAAACTGTTTTTTCCCTCCACTGTTAACTCTTCTTCACTTTTACAAAATATAAATGTTAACCTAAGTGTTAACAATGCAAATTTACGTACATTACTATAGACTGAGCACAATTAATTGCCATAAAATAGCTATGTGTATTTTCAGTGGTAAATATTCTTTTTAAAAAAAAGTCTTTGAACTATAATTTATACTATCTTCTTTCCTTTCCCATCTTCATTTTCACCAACATTTTTCTCTTTGCAGTTAATTCCTCAGATACATTTTAATTCTTAAACATTTATGCATAAGCATTTAAAATGCACAAAATAAGCATGTTTAAGAGACACAAGTCTATTTTTTAAATGCCACCATCAGTGGGTGAGAAATTTTTTAAAGAATTAATCTAGACTCTCAGATGATTTTGTTATGAAGCCCTATCTAGGATTTTGAGTCTTAATATATGTGATCTAGGGGAAAATTAGCTTACCATGTAGACAGTCATCCTTTTTGAGAAAAATTGTAGCTTACTAATTATGCTTTAAATTTTTGTACCTACTAGTCTCCTATTTTGTGGAGTTGTTAGGCTTCAGTTACAATCCTGTAAACTTCAAGATAGTATAAAAGTAACCTAACTTATGACAATGACTTGAATGAATAGGATTTTGAAACAGCTTTTTGAAAGCAGGATGAGAATTTTTTGTTGTTGTAAATATTGTATAATACATATTTATAAACTGACTGTGGGCATTGTACAGTAAAAATCAGTAATTGGACATACATGTCTAGGCAATCTTTTGATTATTATGAAGAAATTCAGCCCTTTCCCAACCCCATAACCCTGAAATATGAAAGCAGCCTAATAAGGATTTGCCAAAGCATTTTTTAAATGCTCATACTTTTTTTCTTATGACAATAGAAATTACCACCAACTTGCTGGAAATTTGCCATGGGTTATTTACTGTTTCTACCTCTTAAATCTCTTCAACTGTTTTGCAGTGTAAAAATTGTACATTTTTTGTTTGTAATCAATGTTATATACAGTTAATGAAATATTATTAAAATGGTTTTTGGTCAATGGTATATGTCTCAAGTTTGAGAATAGCCAAGCCAAGCCATTGGGAAATGAGGTTGAGGTTGCGTTTATACAATAAAGTTTTCAACATTTTCTCTTCATAATACACACAAACATATACATGTTCAGATATAGTCTAATAACATGTAATCTTCTTAACATTTATTGTTAATATGTATGCTCATTTATGAAGAGAAAATACTGAAAACCTTATAGTATAGTATAATGTATGCTTCTTAACAGAATATTTACAGTAACCCTCCTTCCCCTGCCAATCATGGCCAAAGTTTTTAGGAAGTAAGCAATAACCACAGACAAGAAAAACATTTTAAACTATACAATATTTTATACACAATTTATACAAAGTAACATTTCTTAAATAATGTAACTGGACATAAAAATATACACTTTAGAGAAATTCACATCAGTAATTATTATATAAAGCTCTCTTCTAGGGTCCTGAAAATTTAGGACAAGCATTAGCTTTGTAAAGTGTTAATATGACAATCCTGAAAGGCCACTATATCTATACAAAGATATCACATTGACATTTTCAAGACTATCATTTATTGTATAATTTATATTTTCTGTATTCAAGTGTTGAGGTCCTTGTGATTATGCAAACATCAAAATGACAGTGGTATATGAAAACTTTTTGGAAAGCTGTGCTTGAGCCAGTAAAGTCTTGGAAGCTCTAAACACCCACTCATTTAAATACCAAATGGTCTGATAACTATTTCATACAAGGCCCCTACCTCCCCCCAATGCATTTATATATTTCTTTTAAAAATTACTGTTTTGCAAGCAAGCTTAAAACATGATTTTCTGTATTTAGTAAAAAATAAAATTTAAAAAAAAAATAAAAAATGCAAAATGTTCTGCCTTTTCCTTAGTGCATAAGGCTTTGAATTACTCAACCCAAGATTTTATAACATTAAAATAATTGGGTCTACAATTATGCTACCTACTAGTGTCTCACTGAGACTCGGCATAAAAAGAATTTAAAGCTCAACACCTTAAAGAAATGGATGCAAAGGCATTTATGCCATGGACCTTTTTTCCAGAACTAAACTTTAAGGCTTTATTCTAAAGTTTAGTAGCAAATGATGACTGGTGTCAAATAAGACATTAAAAATAATAATAATAATAATAACATCTTTGGAGAATTGTTCAGTTCTATTTTTCATGCAGATAAGTTTAAGACAACCATATGAAATGAAATTTGGATGGAAATGGATATGCATCCAGAACTGCAGGTGAAAAACCAAGAACTAGGAGCTGACAAAGTTTTTCCCAATACCTGTTGTCATACATTTGTGTCCTGCAGCAATGGTTCTTTGGCCTCCCCGGGAGCCTGTGGACTATGAGGATGGCTATGACCACCACAATGTTTTTTCCAGCTGCCAGCTCTTACATTTAAGTTGGTATGTTCTGGGATAAACAAGGCAACAAGTAGAGCCAGGAGAACAGAGCAGGCTCCAAAAAGAAATGGGGGGCCAGGAATGATTGAATTCTGGGAAAAGAAAAAAAAAATTAGGATTTCACAAAGAGTCTTATTTCTTCCTAAATTTCTCTCTTACAGGTAGAGGTTGCTATTTTTAGTCTGTTTTAAAGATACGGTTTCTTCCTCTTATCCATTAATTCTTTAAAAACTTGGCTCTGACTTGGTAATATGAAAAATGTTTTAATAATTAATTATAAAACCTTTGCCTGAAAGGGGGCAATGTTGAACTGAATTTATAGATTTTGGAAATCAGTTTACTTTGGGGAAAAAATGGAAGGAAATAAAAATTTCACTAAAACTTAATCAGTTTTATTTTTTATCCAGTATTATATTTGAAGGTAGAGTTGTTGACATAATTTTAGCTGTTTTGTGAGAACCAAAGAAATATATCAGAATTTCCTGTTTCTTGGAGAAAAAGCTGAAGGGAGAAGGCAAAAATAAAGAATCCATGTTAGAATACTCCCAAGGCAGGAGAACACCAAATCAAATCTTCAAAGTCCAAAGCAGGCAAAGGAATGTAAATATTTGTTAAACTGACGTGCTTGATCTCCAAACAAACAGGGAAATCCTACAAATAGCTTAGAAAAGTAATGTTTAAATAAAATGAACCAAGAACCTATATAGTAAATGTTATTTTCCCCCACATAGTCAAATTAACAAATGCTTTTTACTTAATCATCTGAACACTTAAGTTCTAGATTAGCTCACTTGTCAACTAGAAGGAAACCTGAAGACTATTTGTATTGGCTGAAGACATGACCTGCCTTTCAATGGATGTGATGAAATATATAATTAAAAGATTCACCATAGTATAAGATTTCTACCAGTAAAACCCATTCTTGTATTTTGGAATGTATTAAAATAATCTCTTTGGTAGAAAACCTGCTCTAAGCAGCTTGTGACAACCTGACTTTCTAATATTTTATCCTATTATTAAGAAATTTTTATATTTATTAGAGTGAACCAGAAGAAAAAAAAATAACCTCTTGGGTGTGGTGCTGAGGAGCTTGGCTTGTTCCTAAATCTGCTTCTGTTATTTGCAGTTCGTTTAGTTCCACGTGGAATATGTAGAATATAAATCCATAAAGAGCTGGTCCCAACCCATTACACAATCCTCGAATTCCTGTTATCATTCCTTGAACAACACCTAAATGGGAAAGAACACACCCTTTAATATTTAATTTATTGGCAACATAACCATTTCTATGCTGCAATTATAGTCCTTAGATCAATTAAATGATCATTTCACAAGCATTTATATTAAGGCAATGGAGATTAAAAAAATTAAAGCTAACTCCTGGCTTCATGGATCTAACAGTGAATGGAGGAGGAGAAAATACACAAAACGTTCATGAGGCTTTAAGATGGCATACAGAAATGTATAAAAAGATGGTTCGGTTGAAATAGACCTGTATGAAGAAGAATCATGGAAAAAAAAGGTTAGAAAAGAAAGATCAATAATTATATTCATATTTTTTGGATCAAAGGATGAAATGATTATAGGTATGAACTGGGAAGACATGGCTGTGAGAGCAAATGCACCTTGATAAGACACAAAATGCTATTCTATAGCCCTTAGTCCTACACAAACTCCAAGTTAAGCATTTTAAAGTATATAATACTATAAATGAGATGAACTTTAGAGCAGAATTTTTTGCAAAAATTTAGTCTACAAAAATAGTGTAAAATGCAGTAAAAAACATCTAAGACTTAGCTTCCTTTTTAACCGAAGTTATTTGTTAAATTTGACCTCTTCCTTTCACTAGCCATACATGACAAGACAAGACATCCCTTCAGTTTATTAAAGTGACTAGGGAAAAAAAGTAATGGAACAATTTTGCTTTGATTTCTTGATCTTAATATGCCACAAATTGAATAGATTATTCTGGCTATCCAGGATTTCTCTGTAATTGGTTCCAGCAATTATGTGTAATGTGTTGCACTTTTAACCTTTCTGACTTTAGGAATTCTCTGATCTCTTACCTTCCTGGAAGGCAACAAACTAAGAGAGAAACTAGAAATGCTCCTTTGCTTTCCTTCAAGGAAGAGAATACAGCAGTAGCCCCCCCACTGAAGACTGCAGTTTGAACATAAAGCTCAAGGTAGTGGAAGCTAAAACTGTCCATCCAGGGATTAGACAAGATTGATCTATCCAACAGAGAGGTCATGTCTTGGGGGAAGCACCCTTTTAACACAAATACCTGCAGGTGAATTTCAAAATGACTTTTTTTTTCAAAAAGAGAAAATGAACACAAAGGCCCTACAGTTTCTGGATTCCCTGCACTCAACACCATGGGTTTTGAAACCATTACTTCAGTTGCCATCTTATCCTGGAACTTAGTGCCTGGAGCCTCCTTCCTTCTGGAATATCCATCTATCCTATCAACCTCACCCTGCAATATTCTTCCTCCAGGACAATCCCCTTCTCTCCCTGGTGAATCCCTCCCAAGGCCTCCTTTTTGGAAAGAGGTTGAAGGCAGTCAGTCTTCACTCTTTGCCTGGCTCTGCTCCAGACTTCCAGACATCAAAACCATTCCCCACCCATCAAAGAGAAAGAATGCTGAGTCTAGAGTCAGGAAGACCTGAGTGTAAGACCAGCCTCAGTTATTCCCTCACCATGTGACCCAGAGCAAGTTGCCTAACTTGTCTCAATTTCTACAAGTCTAAAATACCTACCTCCCAGGCTGGTTCTGAAGATCAGATATTTGTAAAGCAGTAGGCCCTTTTCCTGCCCCCTCCAATTCTCACCCCCAATCCCCTTTGATCATAGTCTCCCCTCCATTAAAATGTAAGCAGGGATTGTCTTTTTGCTTATATTTGTATTCCCAGTATAAAAGCTTGTTTCCTTCTAACTGAATTCCACTTGAGGATTTTCTTAGCTGTGAATAATGACTGAAATTTATCTAAATGGCACTTTACAGTTTGCAAAATGTTTACTTATTTTCTCTTTTGAGCCTCACAACAGCCCTGTGAAGTATTAGTTTTACTATGGTGAAGTGGAGATCTGCTTTATAAATGAGGCTAAGAGAAGTTAAATGACTTTCTTATTGTCACAAAGCAGGTGTCAGTGGCAGGATCTGGAGGATATAATTTGAAATCTCCTGGCATCATCCTGGATATTGTTAGCACTATACTAAATTTTCTCCCTTTCTATTCCCTGTTCTAATATGGAGTCAGACATCCTTTTCAAACTATTTTTTTCTCCCCTACTAAAATATTCTCACCCCAATGTACCCAGGTATGCTTACCAGATTTGGTTAAATTTGCTTATACCCAGCCATTTAAAAAGGCAAAGCATAAAATTCTCTCTCCAAAAGTTATGAGCAGGAACAGTGATTTGCTATGTTACACAGCTTTAGTAAGTGGAAACTATACTGTTTATAAAAATAAACAAAAGCTAGAACACATTTTGAATATAGATCTTTGTTCTGGAAATGAATGAAGAATCACTTATTGTAACCAATCTTTGTTTTGTCAATCAGAAATGAAGCTGAGGAATACTTTCTCACCAAGATGCCTGTATACTAAAATATGAAGCTAGGGAAGGCAAACAAAATGTTGGGCTTATTTTTTCCCTTATGAGAAGGCCAACAGTTATCCTTTTTCTATAAGGTTGAGAAATCTCATGATAATGAAGTATACTAAAACAGCAGATAAAGCCCCTATACTTCTTTAATAAACACACCACTGGTTCCCATCATATTTACCCTGTTGATCAGCATCAGCAGTCCGTGAAACAAGTGCACTGACAGCTGGGAAGGTAATACTAGACATGGCTGCTACTGCCCCAGCAGCCCACATCATCCTGCAATCAAAAAAGCAAAAGGCAAAATTCAGAATAAAATCAGCACATCTGGCATACTTATTCTTTAGGAGAGCTTAGTTCATCCCTGCACCTGGGTTATTTTTAGCTGGGCTGAGAGGAGGAGATGATTTGGCCTGTTAGAGAATATACTGACGTATTTTCTGAACATTCTGAAACCGGAAGGACCACCAGCTAATTCTGTTGTTCAAGATGTGCTCATTCTATTCTGTGCCAGTTTGAAGAGACCAGTAGACATAAGTCATAGCTAATTTTAGATCAATTTTCAAGTCATTTAAGAGAAGTTTTAATGAACTACATAGGATGCCAAGTGATTATTTTTCTCTGACATTAAAGATACCTTGAAGTTTACAAATTCAGGCCCCTTTTAAAATTAAATTCAATGTCACCACCCCACCAGAAAACCTGCCTAAAGTTTATCAAATCCAAGCTAAAATAAAAGGGATTATTCAGCAATACTGAAACATCAGGGCAGATCATGGAATCCCCTGATACCTGGGCACAATGGCGTTTGTGGGCATCCTGACACCAGCATCATGGTCACCTCACTGCAGGAAACCAGACTGTGGCAAGAAAAGCTGAGGAGGGTCATGGAAGTAAGACCAGAACAACTGGACTTTTTCTCACTCATTCCTGGTTTGCCACCAGTAAAGAACACTGGGGTTAATCAATTCTTTTTTTCTAAACAGAAAAAAAAAATGATCAATAAAACTAACTTTCAGGTCTTTGTTGTTAAGGGATTTTGTAAGAACAGACTAATAGTGTGTATGTGTGTTTTTAAAGCTGATTTGCAAACTAAACTAAGTACCAATTAGGGTCCAGAGAAGTAAATGATCTTAAAGTGAGAGTGAAGGTTCAGCTAATTAATTAATAAATTTCTGTTTTTCAAACTGGTTCTATAGAAAAATCAAGATGAAAAATTTTGTACCCATTTGGAGATAAAGTAACATTTAGAATTACTTGAAAAAGTTTCCGTTTTAGATAAAATACACTAACAACAAAATCTAAACTACAAATATGAATTCATATACATACCAAGGCTCTGAACCGAAGCCGTACCATGCCAACTGCAATATTTGAAATCCTAGACCCAGTAAGATGGTGTTCTTGTTTCCAATTGACCTCATAAGTAAACTCAATACTATGGTCTGAGAGAATTAAAGAAAAAAAACTTTTTAGATAAAGCTGTTGAATAATGTTAATGATCTTATCATTCTTTGATTTGCATTTCCAGCAATGACAGTCTAGTATTTATTCTGAAATTTTTGAAATGCAGAGATATGGGAGAAAGTTTCCTTTGTTTTTAATTGTTAAGGATTCAAAGTTAAACTGGACAATTATGTGTTTTACATTTGCTATGCTACCTCATAGATTACTGCCCACTGCCCTCTAAGTAAAGACTCAAATCTATGTAGTCTACTGAATAAGAAGTTGGCCTGGAAGAGTGGAGGTTAAAAAAAAACCTGCACTAAAAAAATGGAAAATGGCTCAATATATACTGAAGAGGCCACATAAAATGGAAGGTCACAATTTAGTAATTTTAAACTATTTTAATCATCAGAGATTTTAATATACATTTTAAGGTTAAACTGCAAAAAAAAATATTTGTAATAACTTTATGTTGTAGAACTTTACATGATATAAAACACTTTTAACATGTTAAAATAACTCCATGATGTAGAACAGGCAGGAAATGTTAACCGAAAAATGGGGGTAAAAAAAGAGAGGATTTCATATATGTTGATAGGATTTAGAAGTGATTAAGGCCTTAGAGCCCCATTCCTTTAGTGAAAAAGAATCTTGGCCCAGGTCATAAAAGGAATGTTTTCCAAGTTATTTATTATTCCTCCATCACATCAGATATTTTAGGAAGAACACTGAAAACCTGAACACATCCAGGTAAGCAACTGGGATAATTAAAGTGTTAGAAAGCACAGGAACCCATGATTTGTCAAAGAAAATGGATACATCTAACTCAAAGGAGAAAAGCTGAGAGGAGATAGGGATGGGAGTAAGGGGTAGATGGACAACTACTTAATAGGATCATCCTGTGAAGGTACAAAAAGGTAGACTGAGTAATAAGGGGAGGGGTTAGTGGGCCTAAATGAAAGACTGATTCTATCACTTGGGTAACCCTGGGCAAGTCACTTAACCTAACAAACTCAGTTTGCTGCTCTGTAAAATGAGAGGATTGATCAGGTAGGTAGCTCCCAACCTTTGAGCTAGAAATCCCCAAAGGAATCAATTACTACAAGATGTCTGTGAACTTAAAAATAAACACATCAATAGTAGCTAGGAGTTAGAATGGATAAAAGCATAGGTCTTGGCGCCAGAAAGAATCCAGCTTAAATCCTGCTACCTGTGTGACCCTAGTCAAGTTACATGACCTTTATTTCCTCATCTGTAAAATAAAGATAGGAACATTGCTTTCACATGGTGGTTGTGCATAATGATCATAAAGTGCTTCATAAACCTCAAAGTGCTAGATAAATGCTATTATTCTCCATCAACTGAATAGAAATATCATTTTATATTTATACAGGTAGATACTATTATCATTAATCAAATGCAAATTAACTCAGAATCAGTACTGAATTCATAGAAGCCTTAATATGTGTTTTCTAAACTTAATACATACTAATATTAAGTGCTGTTAAAAAGGTTCTCATTTTTCAAATATCTGGGAACCTTATCAAGTCTAAAAATCTATGAATTTAACCCACAAAAAAGCAGAGTCTACTCAAAATGAGGGAAAGACTTTTAACAATCTGAAAAATTCACAACTAGAAAAGGTTGGCTAGGATAAGTTCATCATTTCTGCTCTATTTATCAGCTATGCTATACCAGGATTCTATTCCTACAAATGTGCAAGGCTGGAGATTAGCTCTGAGGTTCCTGACAACTCACCCTGATTTAACTTGAAACTTTCTTAAGAGACAAAACAAGTACTGTCATTTTTCAGCTGGTCCCTAAGATTAGATTTTAAATTTGACTATTCTTGTTAACTGCAGGCATCCAGGTAACAGACTGAATTTTAGACTTCTGAATTTTTAATCTCTACAGTAATTGCAAAAACTTATTCAAGTAAAATTAAAGTTAACAAAGCAAGACATATTCTCCTACAGTTGAACTATTATTTGAATTTAAGAAGAACAACACCATAAAAGTCTAGGTTCCTTGTCCTGAGATTTGATTTTCCTTTTCAATGAGAGAGTGGACACTGATGGAAATATATTGTCCACTTCTAGGTCAGGTCAATTAATTGTATGAACAAAATTACCACATAACTCTTGCTTTTCTCTATCATATGCATAGTTATACCCCATGAGAACCACTTAATCACACTTAGTGCCTGTAAATTTAAGAAAACCCAAGGTGGGGCTTTTCAAACTCAATTACCTTTTCATTTTAAAAGAATCATTTCCCCTCTCCTCTTCAACCATTTTGGGCGATTTAAAAATAGTAACTTTTAAAACAAAAAAATTCCTTTAAACAAGTAGTTAAAATATTTTTTCCCTAGAAGGTTGCCAGTATATCCATTCTCTTGGTGATCAAGAATCATAGATGTGGAGTTGAAAAGAGTCTCAGAGAACATGTCCAATCCCCTTACTTTACAAATAAAGAAACTGGATCAGAGAGGATAAGTAACTTAAATACAGGTCTTCCTGACTCCATTCACACTACTCCTTACCACCTTTGACACAATTAGTGTTTGGTATACTGCGTCTGGATAGTTCAAAAAGCTTAACATCTGAAGTTCAATCTGAAGTATCATTTCAAAGTAAAACTCACCTGCGCAATAATGGAAAGAATCCCAAGGACAGCTATAAAGGCTGCAACACTTTCAGGTGAAAACCTCATTATCTAGAGTTTTAAAAAGCTTATGTTAATAGATTAAAAAAAAATACTACAGCATAGTATATGGCATAATAAATACTACATGGTAGAAGAAACTACTAAAATGGGGTCTGGCACACAGCAGGCATTCAATAAAATGTTTTTTGAACTTAAAGAATATCTTATAGGTCTGAAATAATCAATGCACTTTCTAAGAATGCCTAATTTAATAAGTAATACTTTCTTGGAGAAATTCAGACTTAGTGAATACCAGTAATGTATTATATGATATGGAGAAAACAAGAGGAAGTTACTTAAAAGAGGCACTTCAGGTCAATTTTACTTAACAAGTAAAGGTAAGTATCCTGCTATAAAAGGCTAGAATTCTCCATTTAAACTCTGTAAGATAAAAGACAAAACATTTCTGTTTTATTCCTATCCAGACATCTCTCAAATATCTGCTACCAGTTACAAAGGAAGGGCACAGATGGAAGGAGGACCATGAAAGCCCAAATCTTCTGGAAAAGTTTACTAGCATCCATATATATATATAAAAAAAAAGAGACTATATCTCCATTTTGCAAAAGGAAACATGAAAAATGATCCAAGGTATTAGCCAGACAAAAGGCTATCTATAAAAACTAGTATTGCTATTATAACCAAAAGTAACTCCACAATGGGGAAGAAATGTATCCCTCTTGAAAATAACTTTTTGGTAATAATTAAATATCAAATATATATGGTTGCACCAAGAAAAAAATTCCATTCTGGCAAAATGGACTACTTACCTGTCTGAGGTATAGAAAGAAGCTGGAATATTGGCCTGCCTCCGGTAGGTAAGAGAGAAACACTGTTATGCAAATTAGCAGCACTACAGAATCTTGGCCCACTTTCTTTAAGGACTAGAACAAGAAAAAGACAGGTATAAGGTCTTAAACCAAAAGTAATCAGTTAATCTTAATATGTAATAATGATAAGCTTTAGCAGATTTTTTTTTTTTTTTTTTTTTACAAAAATGTACTCCAGTATATTGGGTAATTTCTGTATGTTCTTAGCTTTATTATCTAGATAAGTATATTTTTTAAAACAAAAATAATATTAATGACAAATAAGAGATAATAGAACCGGAGCACTCTGGTACCCTCAAGCTGTTAGGAAAAAATGATGAAGTCCCCCAGCATGTTAAGTAAATACTTTTTGTAAGCTTATAGGAGATGAGCCACAGAGGATGGGCAGACATGAATAAGGTTACAATCTACATGGCATAAGGGAACTTCCAAATCAATGAGATCACAGATCCATCTAACTGGTTGAATAATAAATAACTACTCAGTTGGGGGACCTCAGAACTTAAAAAAAAAAAAAAACAACCCTAACATCTATGCAATTCACCATTTTGGGGGTGGTGTTAAAGGGAAGAAGTATAAATAATTTTATAAGTAACTTACTGCAAAAGGATCTGCCTGTTCCCAAGAAATGGGTGCTCCCCAAGATGCTGGCCTCATCTTTTCTGGCAATGATTCTGGCACAGCAACAAGAATAAAACAGATATCTAGCAAAGCTATGGCTGTGGCGAGGACCACCACTAAGCTGTCCCCATATGCTCGTCCAAGGTAGGCACCAATCGCAGGACTAGTTACTAAACTTGCAGCAAAAGTTGCTGAAACCTGAAAGAAATAAAGAGTAAATCTGAGGAAACCTCACATGGGAAGGGAAGTAACGACTACTTATAAAGTAACTATGTACCTTGATATAGTGAAGATATTCGCTTGCAAATAGCTTTACTTCCCAACTCTTCATGTAATGTACACTGACACATATATTGTTGTACTACTTGAAAAAAAATTTGCTTTTCAATTTGGAACTATGCCCAAAAAGTTATCAAACTGTGCATACCCTTTGACGCAGCAGTGTTTCTATTGGGCTTATATCCCAAAGAGATCTTAAAGGAGAGAAAGGGACCCATATGTGCAAGAATGTTTGTGGCAGCCCTTTTTTGTAGTGGCTAAAAACTGGAAATTGAGTGGATGCCCATCAATTGGAGAGTGGCTGAATAAATTATGGTATATGAATGTTATGGAATATTATTGCTCTGTAAGAAACGACCAGCAGGATTTCAAAGAGGCCTGAAGAGATTTATATGAAATGATGCTAAGTGAAATAAGTATAAACAGGAGATCATTATACACGGCAACAACAAGACTATATGATGATCAATTCTGATGGACACGGCTCTCTTCAACAATGAAATGCTTCAAACCAGTTCCAATTAGTCAGGGAAGAAGGCCATATACACCCAGAGAGAGGGACATGAGATATGGACCACAACATAACATTTTCATGCTCTCTATTTATGTTTGCTTGCTGTGTTTCCTTTCTCAGATTTTTTTTCTTGTAGACACGATTTTTCCTACACAGCAAGATAAGTGTGGAAATATGTATACATATATTCAATTTGTCAAGTATTTTAATATAATTAACATGTAGTAGACTTCCTGCCATCTAGGGGAAGGGTGGGGATTGGGGGGGGGGGAAATTTGTAACGGAAAACTTTGTAAGGGTCAATGTTGAAGAATTACCCATACATATATTTTGCAAATAAAAAGTTTTAATAATAATAATTTTTTTAAAAATGCTTTTGTGGAACATTAAAAAAAAACACCTCATTTTTTGTTTCTCTAAAAATAGTTAATACAGAGGATAATGTTGGACTTGGAATTAAGAACACAGCACATTTAGCTTTGGATATTTGCTATGTGACACTACGAATGTCATGTAATCTGTCTCAGTTTCCCTACCTGTAAATTGAAGATAACTGCTGCACCCACTTCCCAGAGCTGTTGTGAAGATTGACCAAGATAAATTTTATTATTTATTTATTTGTTTGTTTGTGGGTTTTTTTTTTATTTTTTGCTGAGACAATTGGGTTTTAGTGACTTGCTCAGGGTCACACAGCTAGGAAGTGTTAGTGTCTGAGGCCACATTTGAACTCAGGTCCTTCTGACTTCAGGGCTGGTACTCCATCCATTGCGCCACCTAGCGGCCCCTGAGATAATATTTCTAAAGTGCTTTTCCAAACTTCAGGTACTTTCTAAACAATATTTTTCTTGTAATCATTATCATCATCTTTCTCTGGTCTAAAATCTGATTTCAGGTTTGTCTCTTCACAGACTAGATAGTTCAGTGAGATAAAAAATTAAAAGGCCTTTCTTAAGAAAATGGTTTAAAAGTAGAAATCAGCTTTATCAATAGTACTCGGAAATAAGATGAGTATTTAATAAATACTTGTTGACTTGATGTGAAACAAAACTTTCAAGGATTGAATGCCTCTAGTCTATTTTAGATCATGCCATTTAAAGTGAATGGGTTACTCACCTAGAGACACATGTATGAATAAATGTATTGCTGGAGGGAAAAACAGGAAGGGGAAAGAAAAGGTAAGTGAATAAATTATTTTTATATTATCTACTAATGGGCAACTAGATGGTATAGTGGATAGAGAGCATGGCTTGAGTTAAGGAAGATGCATCTTCTTGAGTTCAAATCTGGTCTCAGACACTTAATAAATATTTGATCCTGAACAAGTCACTTAACCCTGTTTACCTCAATTTCCTCATTTGTAAAGTAAGCTGGAGAAGGAAATGGAAATCCACTCTAGTATCTTTGTTAAGAAAATCACAAATGGGGTCATGGTGTGTTAAATGCAACTGAAATGACAGAACAATGATAGTTTACTATGTGCTCAGAGCAGGCATTTTAATATATATTTTCTCATTTGATCCTCACAATAATCCTATGAGCAAGATGCTATCTATTATTGTCTATTTTTTGGAGTTAAGGAAACTAAGCCAAACAGAAATTAAATCACTTGATTAGTGTTACATGGGCTTTAGAGATCATCCAATCCAAAACTTTTGACATTGTGTTATGGACACTTTTGGCAGTCTGTTAAAATGTATGGAACCCTGAATTAAAAAAAGAAAAGAAAAGAAAAGAAAAGAAAATGTTATTTTACAATTGTATCATCTGCTTGTATGTATTATAAAATTTTTATTGTATATTACATAAGTGCATAATCATCATCAGGGAAATTAAAGAAGTTGTATTTGGAAGTTGCTAAAAATAAAGTTATAATTTTCCCTTAAAAAAAAAAGTGAATAGGTTACTGATTGATCTTCTAAGCATAGAGAAGAAAAACCACTATAATTTATCCATCTTCACTGATAATCAATGATACGGATACTGGTCTCTAGGAGGAGTACCTTTCAGTTCAGAAGTAGTATAGGAAGAGACTAAATAGTGACTTTTTGAAAGAATAACCCAAAACTATAATTTAACATATTATGATTTTTTTTCTTAAGATTCTTTCTAATATTATCTCAAACTGTCTGGGGATAGGTCATGTCTGAGGGGATGAGCTTGGGATTTATGATATTTTGGACATTTCTCTCTAGGCCAGAAATTCATAGATCTTTCTGAATCTTAAGTTACTAAAGACAATTTACCAAATTAACAGATTTACCGCCTTCATCAATGGAGGAAGAGAGATTCCTCAGATCTTTGATCTTATGATATACTTACTATGAAGCCAAATATAGAACAACTGTAAGAACCAGCTGACATGAAACAGGGTTTTAAAAGTTTACTAAGTCCATCTGATCCTATCTTCATTGCCTCTTTAGGATACATATTACAAAATATTACCTTTGTCATAAGTCTGATCTGAATGAGATATCTCTCACATCTGCCCCACTGTCTTTACAAATATAACTATTAATGTCTTTTAGTTCTTCTTTACCTCTCATTTTTGTATTAACTGTTCTTCCTCCTCTAAATGCCTCCTTTCTTTAATGTATCCTATACATAATAGTTCTCTCTTAAAAATCTTTTGAAAACAGGCTTTTTCTCTATCCTCATTCTGCTTATCAACCTTTCCTGCAGCCTTTGGCAGGGTGGATCACATTTGATGTTTTGTTTTTTTTTCTTTGTATCCTTTGCTAGACTCTCTTCTAGAAGATATAAAGTGTTCCTCAGCCCCACTTATCTCTTTATGCTACTTCCCTTGGTGATCTCCTCAGCTTCCTTTTTTGCCCCATTTGAGGTCTGTTGACCTCAAAACTTGCATCTCCAACTCTGCCTTTCACACATCTTGAACTTCAATAGACATCTTGCCACTTCCTTTCCCTATTACTGTAAAAGGGCACTGTCATTCTCCAGGTTTTCAGGCTCAAAATCTAGGAGTCATCCAGGATTTCTCACCTTCCATATCTAATCTGTTACCATGGCTTGTTGATTTTACCTTTGTAACATCTTGAATACACTCCTCTCACCTGACACTGCCATCCCCCACTTTTGAAAGTCAGACAATCTTTATGAAATTTTTTTTCACCTGACATGAATGGTTCCTCAAAATAAGAGCTTTGACCTAGAAGCCTTTTTTTTTCTCTTTAAAAAAATGTGAAGTACATTGCCCCAAGTAGCATTCTAAAACTCTTATTTTTGAAGAGAAGGTGCTGAGTTGCATTTGAAGAGGGATTGTCTTCACTCTGAAGTCCCTATGTTAGTGAAATCATAGGTCTAAGTTCCCATCCATGCCATCTAAAGAGAATACATATATATACTCTTGTAATATTTCCAGCATAAATTTTGCAGTTAAGTGTACTGTTTTCTTTCTTACGTGAATAGGCAAACCTATGGGTATGATCAAAAGCAAGGAAAAATTTGATTTGGGTTATTAATCAGGATCATTTAGAAATGTTAATAAACTGAAAATCTGAGGATTCTGAAGGGAAAGGCACAGATCAAATCACATGAAATTTCACTTTTATGCTACTGACTTATATAGAACATGGACTAGCAATGAGAATCAACCAACAAAATAATGTCTTCAATGTTTGCAAAAGGAAAATAGGCATTAATATTTTAATTTTTTTCAGTGGGTAAAAATGTAAGGCTTGTTTACTTTCTTTGGTGACTTTCAGAGATGAGCAAAGTTCAAAATTTAGCACCAAGAATTTCTAAGTTTTGTTTCCTGAAATGATTTCTCATTTTCCTTTCCCTTAAGAAATTTGAAGTACAATAAATTACTACTTTAAAGCTTGAAAAGACAAAAAAACAAAATGTGAAGTAATAATTCAAGGCCAATTAGTGGTAAGACAGAGTTGTTTCTGGAATATGTCATATAATGCTTGAAGAAAGAAGACTTCAGGGATCTTATTAAATAATACACCTACCAGCCCATAAGCCATGCTTCTTTCATGTTCTTGAGTTATATCTGCTACATATGCAAATACCACCGAGAAAGTCACAGCAAAAACGCCAGAAACGGAGATAACAGCAAAGTACCACCTAGAAATAGATAACCAACAGGTTAGGACAATTAAAATTCTCCACTGAAAGTTCTACAAGTGAGTCAGAGTAAAGATGGCAGAATTCAAACAGTAAATATTTTATTAGAACTACTTACCAACTTAATCCTGCTTCCAAAAATTTGACTTTCATAAGTGGTTCATAAAAAAAAAAAATTAAAAAAAAAAAAAAAGCTAGAAGAGACCGCTTGACAAAAAGAAACCTGAATTAATTAATGAAATGACTATTTCATAAGATACTATATCTAACTACTGATGATCTTTTTATAATCCTTATAGACATTTATAAAATAAAAAAGCTTTTCCACTCTTAACCATTTTTGCCACTTTACCTAATAATAAACAAATTAAACTAAATAACATGCTAGTCAACATTTATTTTGTAGCTATACACATACGTGTTATTCAACAAGTTACCTTTTACTTTTTCAATTATGCCTAAACTAACAATTAGAAGAAATCTAATTCTGAATAAAATGGTATTCCTGAATAAAACTGGAAGACATTAAAATTACCAAAGAGCATTCTGAAAGGATTAAAAAAAAAAAAAGTTAAATTTTAACTATTAAACATAGCTGTTCCACAGTCAACTAGGAATAATGATAAAGAATTGCACTGTAAGAAATTCCTACTGTAACACTGATATTTTCACTTTTATTTATTTATTTGTTTGTTTGTTTATTTATTTATTTAGCTTTGCTTTTTGCTGAGGCAATTGGGGTTAAGTGACTTGCCCAGGGTCACACAGCTAGGAAGTGTTAAGTGTCTGAGACCAAATTTGAACTCAGGTCCTCCTGACTTCAGGGCTGGTGCTCTATCCACTGCGCCATCTAGCTGCCCCGATATTTCCAATTTTAAAAGACTCCTCTATAGATGCAAAGTAAAAATAAAACTTTCAAAGTACTCATTCTGCTTAAAAGGCTTTTTTCTTGTCTGTCTGTGCACTTCCAGGGAAACTTACTTTGTACTTCAAAGGTAGATCCACTTCACATTTATGATTAGTTCAGGATGAGATACCTATTGAAGTTTCAATTTTCAATAACTGTTTATGCTACAATATGCAAAGTTTCAGTGAAGTGTCAGAGGACATCTAACTTCAGATCTGCCAAGCAGTAGTAAGCTTGGATAAATCACTTAAACTCCCCAGATCTAATTCTCTTCATCTACAGAATGGAAGTATTGAATATCATCTAACATGAGATCATTTCCAGCTTAAAATTTCTTTGATTCGTGGCCTGATTACTATTAATTATCTTCTTGAGATTATCTTCTCTAAGTCTTTTTATAAATGTCAATGGAAAATTTATGCTAGGGAGAAAAACCTAACCTCACAGGTTTAAAAATAGGAGAGAGAGAACAGAATGTAGTATTTAGCTGATAAAACATTATCTTTACTTACCAAGGGCTGATCTTCATTAAAGGAATCGGTGCACAAGTGAAAAATACTGTTAGCAGCAAAAAGGATTTTCGACCCCAAACATCAGAGAGAGCACCAATAAGAGGGGCACTGAGAAATGACAATAATCCCTAAAACAATTTAAAAAAATTAATTTTCACAAATTCATATAGTCATTTGACAAGTTTACAGTTACTGTCTTCCAGAGAAACATTATATTTCACAAACATATTTGAAACAACAACAACTTTGGTAGTATTATTAAAACTAAGATAAAAATCAAAGCTTTGATTTTGAAATACAACTTTAGATCAGTGAAAATAATCTCCATTTTCTATCAAAATGCTGGAAGAAAGGAAATAGTCCACACAATAATAAAATTGACTTAAGAGAGTCAATCAAACAAAAACACCTCACTGAATTCTTGGTCATGACAGATTATCACTGTGATCAATTCTGTGAGAAATAGCACATTAAAAGATGTTACTGCACTTTATATTTCTAAAAGTGACTATCAAATTTAATCTAGAAGAATAAAGGGTGTGCATCATTGATATATCTTTGCTGTACAGCAAAGGTCATAGAATTCTTTTTGTTTCTACTTCTATATTCTTAATTTCTTTGTTAAAAAAAAAAGTCTAAAAACAACATAGTATTCTATCATTAAATGGCAAATTTCAAAGGTGAATATGCTGCAAGAGGAATTATATTATAAATACTATATCATAGATACAAAAAGGAAACTCTATAAGAAATAATGCAATTCACCAAATACCAGCTTGCTACAAAAAAATTAGGAAAAATGAAGTAACATTTAAAATTTCTATTACACTATTTATAACTCTTTGTGTGAACTTGTGTTTATATGTATAAACAAATATCAATCTTACCTTTACTCCTTGAATGAGGCCATTCATTAGAAATGTATGTTTAGGGAAGGTTTCATGTAATACCTAGAAAACAATAACATTTTACTATTATAAACACCATTAAAAGTTATATCATGGAGCAATTAAATAGTACAGTGGATGGAACATCACACTGGAGAGTCAGGAAGACTTGAGTTCAAATCCAGCCTCAAACATTGGACACATAATAGCTGCATGACCCTGAGGAAGTAAATCACTTATCCCAACTGCCTTGCCTTAAAAAAAAAAAAAAAAAAGTATTGCCATGCAATTCACATAAAAAATTATTTTCATTAAAAAAAATCACGTAATAAAAAATGTGAAAATGTGTATGACTTCTGTCATAGAGGATGGTGGACCACAATATAGCATTTTCACTCTTTCTGATGTTTGCTTGCATTTTGTTTTGTTTTTTTTTCCCCCTTCTTGAGTCAATTTTCCTTGTGTAGCAAGATAATTGTATAACTATGTATACATATATTGAATTTAACATATATTGTAACATATTTAACATGTACTGGACTATCTGCAGTGTAGGGAAGAAAGTGAGGGGAAGGAGGGCAAAATTTGGAACAGAAGATTTTACAAGGGTCAATGTTGAAAAATTACCCATGCATATATTTTGTAAATAAAAAGCTTTAAAAAAGGGGGGGGCGATAATTACAAATTGCTTTCTAGAATGGTTGGACTAACTCACATGTGGAAATGTTTTGCAAATTAAAATTTTATTTTTCACACACACACACACACACACACAAACACACACAAATATGTGTATGAGAATATATGATTCCAGCTCCTGGAGGGAAGGAACTTATCTTATTTACTTTTCTATCTTCCTTTCCACTCAGCCGTATCTAATATAAATTTGTATCCACACAACCTCCATGAATGATTTATTATAGATCATTAGTGAATTTATTACATAACCATTTATTAAAAACCAATAAACTCTACTCAAATGGCACCTTGGACATTAAGTCTTTCTCAGATAAAAGTTCAAGCACCTATCCGGAACAAAGAATTTTTACTTTGTATGTTTAGTAATATACTGATTTATATACTTATTGACTCCCCTGATAGAATGTGAGCTCTACAATTTGGAGCTATGCTCAAAAAGTTATCAAACTGTGCATACCCTTTGACCCAGCAGTGTTTCTATTGGGCTTATATCCCAAAGAAATCATAAAGGAAGGAAAGGGCCCCACATGTGCAAGAATGTTTGTGGCAGCTCTTTTTGTGGTGGCTAGAAACTGGAAACTGAGTAGATGCCCATCAATTGGAGAGTAGCTGAATAAATTATGGTATATGAATGTTATGGAATATTATTGCTCTGTAAGAAACGACCAACAGGACGATTTCAGAGAGGCCTGGAGAGACTTGCATGAACTGATACTGAGTGAGATGAGCAGAACCAGGAGATCATTGTACACGGCAACAACAGTACTATATGATGATCAGTTCTAATGGACATGACTCTCTTCAACAATGAAATGCTTCAAACCAGTTCCAATTGTTTGGTGAAGAGAGCCATATACACCCAGAGAGAGGGATGTGAAATGTGGACCACAACATAACATTTTCATGTTCTCTATTGAGGTTTGCTTGCATTGTATTTCCTTTATCGGATTATTCTTTCTTGTAGATATGATTTCTCCTGCACAAAAAATGATGCAATAACTATACATATATTCGATTTCTTAAGTATTCTAACATAATTATCATGTAGTGGATATCCTGCTATCTAGGGGAGGGGTGGGGAGTAGGGGGGAAAAATTTGTAACAGAAAGCTTTGTAAGGGTTAATGTTTAGTAATTACCCATACATATGTTTTGCAAATAAAAAGTATTAATAATAAAAAAAAAAAAAAAAGTGAGCTCTAGATGGTTTAATTTTTCTTTGTAGCCTTACTACCTAGCAGTGCCTAGAATATCATAGTAGGTGCTCAATAAGTGCTTGGTGACTGTCGATTTATAAAAGACAATAAGCTAAACTGAAGGAGACATTCAGTATTCTGCTAATTCTTCCATGGTTGTGTTCTATTTTTTCACATTCCTCATATTTTTCTATCTTAATTACATTCCATTTTTAAAATGTACTTAAATCATTCCCCTATTTTCAGACACAGATGTAGCCTTCAGTTTCACTACAAATAATTCTGCTATGTAATTTTTTTTAATAAAGCTTTTTATTTGCAAAACATATGAGCGACCTTTCAACACTGACCTTTGCAAAAAAAACTTTTTTTTTCCCAAGCTTTTCCTTTCCCTCCCCCCGCCCCCCACCCCTAGATGACAGGTAATCTAATACATGCTAGATAGGATAAATTATATGACAAATACAATACATGTATACATATCTATACAGTTATCTTACTGCACAAGAAACATCAGATCTAGAAAGAGAAGGAAAAAAAAAAAAAACAACCTAAGAAGGAAAACAGAATGCATGGAAATATTCACAGAAAGCGTTAAAATGCTGTGTTGTGGTTCACTCTCAGTTCCCACAGGCCTCTCTCTGGATGTATATGACTATCTTCATCGCAGCACAACTGGTTTGAATCACATCATTGTTGAAGAGAACCATGTCCATCAAAATTGATCATCATATAGTCTTGTTGCTGTGTATAATGTTCTCCTGGTTCTGCTGATTTCACTCAGCATCAGTTCATCCAAGTCTCTCCAATCCTCTCTGAAATCCTCCTGTTGGTCATTTCTTATGCTATGTAACTTTTTGAAAGAAAGTTTTTATTTAGCTTCTTAATTATATTCATCAAGGATATTCCCAATAATGGAATTGAGTCAACTGCTAATTCCATTCTCTAAAAAGATTACCATTTACAATTCCACCAATATTGGATGCAAGTGGATTCTCAGCTCATTATGAATCACCAAGAGTACAATATAGGAGAGACAAAAAAGGAAGGTAAGTTGTTCAGGATCACAGAGGAGCCCGGTTTATTGCATTCCCCGAATGTTTGGAATACTGTAATTATCTATTATGAGCACCACGTCTGACAGGTTGTTGGTATGATGGAGAAGCAAAGAACAATCCAGAATAGCAAAGATGCTTATGATCACACCACACTCTTCTCAGTCTTGTTTGCTAGATCTTTATCTATGAGCATGCTCACTGTGTTTCCCTTAAATATCTGAACCAGGCCATCTTCTCTTCTTCCCCTGTGTCAGGGTAACTTAGGGTCCACAGGCTCCCAAAGGAGTCTATGGCTAGATTTCCTGAAGTCTGTGAATTTCAATGGGGGAAAAATTATATCTTTATTTTTCATTAACCTCTAACTGAAAAATAGCAATAACCTTAATTATTTAAAAATGTTACTTTGAGGAGGCCACAGGTATCTCTAAGCTGCCAAAGGGCTTCATGATACAAAAAAGGTTAAGCAACAGCTATATATTTAGTTACCTCATTAGAGTCTATAAGTTTAATTATCACCTCCATGCAGATGTTTTGAAGATCTGTATGTATCTAGGCCCAGGCTTTCCTCTTAGTTCCAACATCACCAAATGCCTTGTGGACATCTTAAACTGGATGTCCCTCAGATATCTCAAATTCATTATAGATAAAACAGAATTCGCTGTTTTCTCCAATACTCTTCCCATTTAATGTGAGGGTACAATTATCCTCCTCAAGACAGATTCACAGCCCTAGTTTGTCATCCTCAACTCCTAACTAACCCCATCCCACATGCACAATCTGTCAGATCTTCTCATTTCTAGCTTCACCACACCTCTTTTACATTTCCTCTTCCTTCAATGCAGAGTCATCGAGGTACTAACTCGTCAGCTCATGCTAAAACCATCTTGTTGCCTTGGATCGTAGTCTGTACTCAATCCTCCAAGTAGTTTTCTAGAATGCTGGTCTAACCATATAACCCCACTCTCTCCTGCCCCTCAATTCAATAAATTAGAGACTCCCTATTACATTTAGGGTAACATACAAAATGCAATAAAGTACTTCACAACTGACCCCTTCTTCTTTCCATGAACTTTACAATCCTAGGAACAAGAGCCTGCTTCTGGCTACTAACAAACAACATCCCCATTTCCCAACTGCCTTTTACTGTCTGTCCCAGACAGACACCTACAATGGTCTCTCTCTTTGCCTCCACTTTCTAAATTCCTCGCCCTCCTTTAAGACTCCACACAAATCTTATCTTTTGCAAAAGGCCTGTCCTAGTTTCCCTCACAATTACTACTTTCCCTCTGAGACTCTCTCCCATATGCCAGTGTAGGACCCCTTCTATGTATACATGTGTGTATTAATCTAAATATCTCCTCTGCATTTTTTTGCATATTATCTCCCCCATCACAATAAGAATTCTGATATTTTGCCTTTCTTTGTATATCAAGAGCTTACTGAGCAGTCTCACATATAAATTCTTAATAAATGCTTAATGACTAGTGAAATTGAAGGTTAATTCAATATTGAAAATTTTAATAATATATGATAGCTATCTTCAAGTATTTGAAAGTTTATCATATAAGAAAGGGGTTAGACATTCAACTTGGACCAACAGTTTGGGACTAAGTTGTAAAATGGCGGATTTCAATCAATGTATCATTAAGTGCCTATCATGTACCAATGCTTCAGGGCAGGGAAGAAAATGGTGTTCCCATCTTCATAAAGCACCACACCAGCTTATATGCCACTCCTACCCTACACATGAAAGAGAGATTAGATTTGTTTTACTTGGCCCCAAATTGTAGAACTAAAAGCAATTGATAGATGTAAAAAAGGTGAATTTGAAGTTGTTTTATGAGAAAACTCCATAATAATTTGATCTATCAAAAAATAGAATATGCTGTCTCAGAAGATAAAAGAGGAGAAAATGTCACTTGTCAGTATATTGAAGTTTTCCTTCCCAAATATATAATAATAAGTGTTTTCTTAAGGTTCCTTTCAATTCAGATCCAGTGATTCTGTGAACTCTAGGAAAGATTCCATAAGCTTTTGTAGGATCAAATTTCAATGCTTAAAAAGAAAAATCCTTTAATGATGACAAACTGTGAAAAACTTAGCTTCGCTGATCCAAGACAATTCCAAAAGACCCATGAATAATAAATGAATTCTGAGTGCAAATTAAAGCATATTTCTTTTACTTTTAGTTATTTTTTTAGTATGTTTTCTTTTGCAAAATGGTTAATGTGGAAATGTTTTACATGACTTCATAGATATCAATGATATCATATTGGTTGCTTATCAAGAGGGAGGAAGCAGAATTTCAAATTCAAAATTTTAAAAAATCAATGTTAAGAATTTTTAAACATGCAATTGGGAAATATTTAATGAAATTAAAATACATTGGGAAAAATTTTCTTTTAATAATTAACTTAAATTTCTTCTAATATATTTTAAATAAACCTGTGACTTCAACTGGAAAAATGTCATTATACTACTTCAAATATTCTTGTCCTAATCTTCTACTTAGAGCATTTTACATTAAGATATTTTAGCTATAAACACAAACATGTTTCTTTAATATCTTTTAATAATTATCCAAAAGTATAAAACATTTTCAGTTAGTTTTTTAAAAAAGATTTTTCAAAATAGCCTAATCAATGCAAAAATATTCTAATATGAGAAGCCTTAAAAATGGAATCATAGATTAGCTCAAATTAAATATTCTATTAGAAATATTATGCGTTGATAAATATGGAAATATGTGTAGAAGAATTGAACGTGTTTGATATATTGGATTACTTGATGTCTATAGAGCACAAGGTTTTGCAAGGGTGAACACTGAAAACTATCTTTGCATGTATTTTGAAAATAAAAGCTATTATTAATGGGGGAGGGGGGGAGAGAAATACTATGTTTAACTGTTTTATTTTTACTATATGAACACAGAATAAAAAGTAGCCTGACATACTAGACAGAGCTGAATTTGGAGCCAGAAGACTACAGTTCAAAATCTTTAACACTTTTTTAGCAATGTGATCAGAGGTAAGTCATGGTATCTCTCTGAGCCTCAGACAATTTCCTAAGCCTTATAGATTAATCTGTGATGTCAATCAACAAAGTCAGTCTGCACAGAGTACTCTAATTATATAGAACAGTCATGTAGATAGATAACTGACAATTACAACAGTTCCAACCTTATCTAATTCAAATGAGTCTGAATTATAATAAAAAGCAGGAAATAGAAAAATTCAAATAATACCCTAAATTTTCATTACCTTAAATCAATCCACAAACATTTATTAAATATTTGCTATTTGCCAAGCACTATAGGTTCAGTGCTGGAGATTAAAAAAAAAAAGTGAAAACTGTCTCCACAATGAAGGAATTTTTACTATCATGGGGGAGACAAGTAAATAACTAGACACAGAAGCCATAAACAGAATAAATGGAAAGTAATCTTTTATTAAAAAACTTTTTTCTTCCAAAATTTAAACATCAAAAGCCAAGGAACATTTCCATATACATGGAAAAGAGGACTGTATATGAAACTGTGAATCTTACCCCCCAAAAAAAGGAACATAATATATCTTTCAGAATTATCCTGCTTTTTTGTGCTTCCTTCTGATCTTTTCTTTTATTCATTTAAAAAATGTTTCAATGACCTCCTACTTCTTGTGTCTCTTTTATTCACCTAGTATCTAATGACCCTTCCCAAACAAAAACTGAAAGAAAAAAACATCTTGTAAAAAACAAACAAAAAACAGATTTAAACAAAAGGAGTCATAGTTCTCAGAGGGGCATGGTTAATAACTTCACTGATCAAGAGTCTTCAGTCTTTTAAAATTCTTTTTCTTTACAATGTTAACCTTGTATAAAATGTTCTCCTGATTTCTGCTCCTTCAGCCTGCATCACTCCCCAGGATTCTCTGAACTCACCTCTTTTGCTGCTTATTGCAATATTCCCTTACATTTGTGTGACACAATTTATTCTGCTATTCCCCAATTTAGAGTTATCCCTCCTCTTTAGTTTTTAGTTATCTTTTTTTTTCATTTTCCTTTCAAGATAAGGAAGTTTATTCTGTCTACAACTATCCCCTGTTAATCAACTAACATTTATTAAGTACCTGCTATACTGCCAGACTCTGTGCAAAGCACTGGAGACATAAAGAAAAGCACTGTCCCTACTGTCAAGGAGCTCACAGTCTAATGGGGATGTTCTGTGGTTTTCATCTTTCATTTTGGAAGAGGACCAACAGCACAATGTTGGAATGAAATAACGCATGATGACTGATGACTTGAACACCAATTGGATTTAAGAGGCAGAGTTGCACAAAGCTGTCAGTCACCCTCTCTTCCAGTCATTTAAGTCCAATGACAAAAGTCCAGACTAGATGGCCTGAGATGCCCTAGATGCCCACAGCTGCTTTGATATCTGACCAAGCTCTAAGTGCCCCACAATGCCAATAGGTCTGAGGCCTGTTCATCAATTACCCTCAACTTAGTCTTCTGCCAAGGCACTGGTGAAAGCAGGGTGAAATGGAAAGGTGAACATTAGAAAGCCAGGCCTTTAAATAACTCTAAGGAGTTTTTGTATGTTAATTAGCATACATTTTTGTATGCTAATTAACCCACTTGATTTTTCTTAAAGCAGTCTTTATTTGCTTCAAGTTGAAGTTAATGCATTTTTACCCCAAGCTGTTTGTATCTATGTATTCAACCTTCCTAGTCTTGTTTCAAATGAAGGAGGTTATGTGATATTCATTCCCTCACCCCCTTTTCCATGTTTGTATATTCTGAAATATCTCAATTAGGGGAAATGGCAAATTTTACCTTCTTTGTCCTTGAAAACCAGTATATTGTTTTTATTCTTGTTTTCTTAAAATCCTCAGAATAGAATCAACCCAACCCCACATTTTCTGTTTTTCCACATCCTGTTTTTCTTCTTTAACTCAATCTTTTGAAGACATTTAGTCTATGAAGGGATATTTATTTGTCTAAAGCCAACTGTAAATGCTGTATTTTTCCATTTCAAAGTTCCTGAAAATTTCTGGTCTTTTCATCAAAAAATGCTTGAAAATCTTTTAAGGCATTAAAAGTCTATTTTTTACTGTAGGATGATAGTTTTGCAGGGTAAACTATTCTTGGTATATCTGTATTAACTTTACCTTTTGAAATACTGTACAAAATTTCTTATTTATAGTAAAGCCACCAGGTCTTGTGTGATCATGATTATGGTTCCTTGGTAGCTGAATTCTTTTTTTCTGGATAGTTTAAGCATTTTTTCTTTTGACATGGAAACTCTGGATTTGGCTAACAGCACTAGAGTTTTCCTTTTCAGAAGGTGACTGGTGAAAGCTTTCTGTCTTCACTTTGCTTCTGGACATAACAGAACTATTTCCAGGCTTTGAATCCCAGTCTAATTTAACTCCTCCTGTAAATCCTGATGGTGACAGGATTTTACCTTCTAGAGAAAGCCTTTCTAGCCCCTCTTAATTTCAGAGCTTTCTCTCTTTTTAATTACTTCCTATTTATGCTATAGATAGTTTGCTTTGTATATATGTGTAAGCATATTAGACTTATCTCTCTCCTTAGATTGTAAGCTTCTTGAGACCAGGAACTGTCTTCTGCTTCTTTTTGTATTCCAGCATTAAGTACAGTGCCTGATACAAGAGGTGCTTAGTAAATGTTGGCTAACAAGACTATATGAAGATTATGGCTCTTTTCAACAATGAAATGACGGAAGCCAATTCCAAAAAAATTGTGATGAAGAGAGCCATTTACACTCACAGTAGACTGTGGGAACTGAGTGTGGACCACAACCTAGCATTTTCACTTTTTGTTGTTTGCTTGCATTTTGTTTTCTTTTTCATTTTTTTATCTGATTTTTCTTAAGCAACACAATAACTGTATAAACATGTGTACACATATTGGATTAAACCTTTTTTAAAAAAAACAAGTTTAATATATTGGATTGCTTGTCATCTAGGGTAGGGGATGGGGGAAATTTGAACAGGTGGTTTTGCAAATGTCAATATTGAAAAATTATCCATGCATATGTTTTAAAAATAAAAAGCTTGTGGCAGCTAGGTGGCACAGTGGATACAGCAAAAACCCTGAAATCAGGAGGACCTCAGTTCAAATCTGGCCTCAGACACTTAACACTTCCTGGCTGTGTAACCCTGGGAAAGTCACTTCACCTCAATTGGCTCTGCAAATAAATGAATGAAAGAATGAATGAATGTTTGCTAGATTCCATTTCCCCATATTTCAATGTAAGCAATTTATCCTTCCCCCAACATATTTTTATTTCATTAACTATTTCTCAATCATATGTAAATTATTTTTAACATTAAAAAAAATTTCTAAGTTTCAAATTCCCTTTTTCTTTATCTTCTCTTCCCCCTTCCTTGAGAAGGCAAGTTTTATATACAGTATACATTGTGAAGTCATGCAAAGCTTATTTCCATATTAGCTATGTTAAGCAATCATTTGTTGTTTGGTCCTTTATCAATGTTCACTCATTTTTACCTTTTTATGTTTCTCTTCTCCCTTATGTTTGAACTTTGAAGTTTCTCCACAGCTCTGGTATTTTCCTTAGAAGGTGTGGTAGTCCTATATTTCATTAAAGTTCATTTTTCCCTTTGTAGTATTATATTAAGTGTTTCTGACTAAGTTTTATTCTTTGCTGTAAACACACATCCTTTGCATTTTGGAACATTATGTTCTAATTTCTCTGTTTCTTTAGTATGGTGGCTGCTAAAATCATGTGTAATACTGACTAGCTTCTCAGAACTTGAATTCTTTCTTTCTGGATGGCAGCAGGATTTTTTACTTTGACTATATGCTCTAGATTTTGGTTATGATGCTGCAGAGAGTTTTCATCTTAGGGTTTCTTTCAGGAAGTTAACTTGTGGATTCCTTATATTTTCATTTTGCCCTCTGGTTCTAAGAGATTTGGAAAATTTTGTTTTACAATTTCTTGAAATTTTTTGGGACTCTTAATTTTATTTATTTTGGAGGGGTTACTGTGATAGTCTAACAATATCTTAAGTTTTTTCACTCCAATTTGTTTTTCAAGTTAATTGCTTTTGTGATAAGAAACCTTACATTTTTTTGTGGCAGCCCTTTTTGTGGTGGCTAGAAACTGGAAACTGAATGGATGCCCATCAATTGGAGAGTGGCTGAATATGGTATATGAATGTTATGGAATATTATTGCTCTGTAAGAAACGACCAGCAGGACGATTTCAGAGAGGCCTGAAGAAACTTGCATGAACTGATGCTGAGTGAAATGAGCAGAAGCAGGAGATCATTATACACAGCAACAACAATATTACATGATGATCAATTCTGATGCACATGGCTTTCTGCAACAAAGAAATGTCTCAAACCAGTTCCAATTGTTCAGTGAAGAGAGAGGTATATGAAATGTAGACCACAACATAACATTTTCATGCTCTCTATTGATGTTTGCTTGCATTGTGTTTCCTTTCTGATTTTTTTTTTCTTGTAGATAGGATTTTTCTTGCACAACTTGTCAAGTATTTTAACATTATTAACATGTAGTGGACTTCCTGCCATCTAGGGGAGAGGAGGGGATTGGAGGTAAAATTTGTAACAGAAAGCTTTGTAAAGATCAATGCTGAGGAACTACCCATACATGTTATGCAAATAAAAAGCTTTAAAAAAAAAAAAAAAAAGAAACCTTACATTTTCTTTTTTTTTCCAGTCTTTTGATGTTAGTATTTCTTTCTGACTCACGAAATCATCAGCTTCTATTTGGTTCATTCTAATTTTCAGGGAGTTTGTTGCTTGGCAAGCTCTTATGCTAAGCCATTAATTAAGTCCCTTTCCAATTCTGTCTTCTATAGCTTTTATTTCTTCCAATTTTCCCACCTCAAATTACATTTATAAAATTATTTTAAACTCTTTAAAAAAAAACCTCTTCATTTTATTCAGGAATAGTAATTAAGTTTGTGGCCAACCAGTGTTTTTCTCTCAGGTATTGTTCTAGCAGTTTTGCTTTTGAAGTCTTTTGCATTTATATCTTGAGCATCTCTGTCAAATAGCCTATTAAGGCTATTTATTATCCTTTTTTGTGTGCTCATTTTTCAACCCACTTCCTGACTTCAGACTTCATATTAGGACTGGACTCTGCCACATTTCTGGAGGAAAGGTTTGGGATGGTCTTGTTGCTTTCCTGTGGTACTAGGTATTCTGTTATTTCAGGATCTCAAGGGCAGGCTGGATAACTACAAATTGTCCCTAGGCCTGAGTTCTGCAAGTTCCTGCCCTAGACTTGGATCAGTATAACAAGGGCCTGCTGCTGACTTTCATTCATCAACCAGCTGAAAAGCTCTTTTTGTTTAGAGTGGAAAAACTGCCATTCCCCTCAGGTTTGAGATTCCTGCCTTAGTTTTTACTTTTGCAGACTGGGTTAGATGCTAGAAATAAGATCGTGTTCTGAGTTTGGGGTCTGAATCGTACCACTGCTGCTGCTGATTTAGGAACTTCTTTCTTTCTTAATAAATCACCCAGGACCTCTTTACCTAAGAAAATCACTCCCATGCAAAGGTCCCCTCCTCACTTCCCCAAATCTGTGACCCAGAACTAGGTAATTAGCAAAACTTCCAGTATTCAATTGTCCCTGCTACACTGTCCTATTATAGCTGGGACCTCCTTTTGCCTTGGTGCACTGTCTCTTTCTGGTGTGCTAAGAGTCAGAATGCTCTTGTCTCAGCATTATCCCTCAAATCTACACACCTTCTTGTCCATTTCCTTATGCTGAGGTAAGCTGGACAAATAATCAATCTGATTTTTTTTGGATTCCTCCATCCTAATAAATTTCTAAATTTGTTAGGAGTTTGGGGAAGGGAGCCTCCTGTACTGCTTCCTATCACTCTAACATCTTGGCTTTCTTTCCTGTTGGATTTTCTTATTATTATTCAGTCTTGTGCAAGATTTTATTGGAATGGTTATATGGGGGCTAGGCAGTCTGCCTCCATTCAGGCAACCATCTTGGCCTAAAGTCAAAGGCAGTATTCTCAAATTGGAAGGTACTATCAACTAGAGGACTCAGAAAAACCTTATTTCAAAGGCTGGGATATGAACTCAGTCTTCAGGTTTGGGAAACTAAGAGAAAGAAGAGGGAGATCATTCAAGGGAAGGAATATGGAGATGCATGTGAGCAACAATAAGGAGGGTATCTAGAAGGTAACTGCATCAAAAGCTTCAGTGAAGTCAATGAGGGTGAGGACTAAGAAGAAGCCTTTAGTTTAGATTTGGCAATTAAGAGATTGCTGGTGACTTAGAAGAGAGAAATTTTAGTTAAATGATAAGATTGGAAGCCAGACTGCAGAGTGTTTAAGAGTTAAAGTGTAAACGACAATTGTACACAGCTTTCTCAAGAAGCTTAGCTGAGAAGAGGAGATGAAATACTAGATAAATAGCTAATGGGAAGTGAAAAAATCTAGAGAGAGTTCTTTAAGGCTGGGAGAAAAAGGGGAGATGTAGTTCTAAATGTAGGCAGCAGGAGTCAGTAAATAAGGAGATTGAAGATTAGAAAAAATATGGATGATACAAAAGGCAGTACATGCTGGAGAGGATGAATGGAATGGAATCAGAGGTACACACAGAGGAGCTAGCCTTGGCAAAAAGGGATACCTTTTCATGTGAGACAGGGGTGAAAGAAGAAATAAACATGAAAGACTTATCTGAGTATATGTGAGATAAGGAGAAGAGAAGAATGAGTCTTTGTCAAATGACCTCAGTTTTTTTTTTTGGCTTTTGGTTTTTTTTTTTTTAGTTAAGTACAAGACAAGGTTTTCAGATAAGAACTAGTGCCTGGAGCATAGGAAGTACTTAATAAATATTTATTATTTATTAAATATATATATTTAATAAATAAAAATATTAATATTTATTAAATTGACAGAACAAGGGACCTAGGGATTTCAGTGTGGAGACATAAAGCAGAGGAAAAGATAGAATAACAGAAGAGTATGATCAGATAAAGAAATTTCAGAATTCATTATCATGTAAATAGAGGATGCATAAATGATGGTAAGATGGAGTGACTATGATGACCATCTCTTTGTATAGCTGAGCGTAGGAAGAGGCCATGGAAATGAAATAGATTGAAGACCTGGGAAGCTGGGATTTGATTATGGTAACATTTAGGAAAGAAGAAAGATACAGAGATACAGAAATAAAAGGAGATTCAAGAGAGTAATGTTTACAGGCTTAACAAGACGGAAAAAGTAAACACTACCAAATGTTGCAAAGGAAGGACAGTAAGACTGCAGAGATCTTTAGGAAGAAAGTTAAGAGCTAATGAAGAGAGAGAAATAATGAAAATGGAAGAAAGAATTTGATTGCAAGAAATGAAAGGTGATAGAGGAAATGAATCAAGGACTGTAAGTAAACAGTAAGTTTTGGGAAAGAGTAACAACATTGTCTGAGTCCTTAGGGAAAGAAGAGAGGGTAATAGATATATAAGATGAGCCAAAAATTACTTACCACTAAGGTAGGTGCTGTCAATAATCCCCAAGCAAAAAACTCCAAGAAGATAACTATAACCGCATGATAAACACTAGGTGAACCTATTCCTTGAGGCTATGAGAAAGACAAAAAAGCACAAAAATGACCAGTTAGTACCTTCCAAGATCAACATCAAATTTTTTACAGCACATAAACATTTTTCTAAAAAATTTACAAACAATGCATTTAGAATAGGTTATTAAAATTAGAAGCAATGCTCAAAATGAAGCAGACAACAACCTAAAAAAGTTTTGTTTTTAGTTGATGAAAATTTCTTAGACTTTTTGTTCTTAAGCATCAGTTTGTTATCTATAACTTTAAAAAAAATCTCCAATTAGCACATTTATAGTATATAGTAAAATGTAAATTACCTTGGAAATCTAATATAAATTTCTACCCAATGCAAGAATCTCCTTTATACCCTTTATCATTTTCATATGGTTCAAGTAACACTTCACTGAAAATTTCTGTCAGAATCACATTCCATAGTAAGCCACTCTATTTGTAAAAGTTACTTCACAATAAAATAATACCGCCCTGAAAATATCAATGAGTATAAAGAATCCAAAGAAACATACAATATCTTGTATGAACTGATTGTCCAGAGTAAAGAAAACAGAATCAAAAGAATGATATACACAATGACAACCATAAAGTAAACCGACAACACTTAAAGGCAACACAATTCAGGTTAAAAAATAGTAATAATAAAAATAAAAAACTAAAAAACTAAGATCTGATAATAGTTCCAGTTCACTGTTAAAACCCATTCCTTTTCTGTTAAGCAATGAGAAAACTATATGCACTATATCAAGCAAAACAATCAAAGCATAAAACAAAAAAAGCAAAGACCAACAAATTGGGCCCCAATTCTACTTTCTAAAGCAAAAGTTCTTAACTTTTTCTGTGTCATGGATTACCCTTTGGTAGTGTCGTGCTCTATGACCTCCTTCGAAGAATAATCTTTTTAAATGAGTAAAATACAAAGCAATACAAAAGAAGCCAATTATATTGAAGTATAATTACAAAAAAATTTTTTTTTTAAATTCATGGATCTCAGGAGCCTGCAGTCTAAAGCAAAATAGAGTCTAATGGGGGCAGCTAGGTGGTGCAGTGGATAGAGCACCAGCCCTGAAGTCAGGAGGACCTGAGTTCAAATCTGATCTCAGACACTTAACATTCCCTAGCTGTGTGACCCTGGGCAAGTCACTGAACCCCAATTGCCTCAGCAAAAAGCAAAAAAAAAAAAAAAAGTCTAATGGCCCTTTCATATGTATCACTTCATATGTAGCCCTTCAAGTATCACTAATTTAGATTCCGTTAATTTAATTAAAAAAATTTTTTAAATATTTTTTAAATACTTTAAATACTTTTTGTTGCTTCAGGGAGCAGCAATAGAAGCTAAAAAGATGAGGAGAGGCTTCAAGAAGACTATAGCTTGTGTAGAGTTTTGAAGGAACTGAGAAGATTCAAAGAAGCCAAGATGAGGTGGGAGAACATTTTAGATATGGGGAACAGCTACTACAAAAATGATAAGAAATGTATTATCTTCTATAAGGAACAATAAGGAGACCAATTTGACTGAACTACAAAATGTGGGATGAAAGGGGATTAATGCCAACTTTACAGATAGAGCTGCCCCTCCCCACCCAGTGCTATACAATCCTTTGCCCAGGAAACCCTATCTCTTTTTATTTCCAAAGTCTACTTAACATAACATGCGATCGAGGAAAGAGGGTATGATCAAGTCCCACTCTAGATTGAAACTTGCCAACATAAACCTTGGAATCTGTAAAAAGTTGCAATTGCCTTGATTCTTGGATGTTAGTTATTTACCATGAACCATAGGGCCTAAAATCTGAAGCAAAAGCTGGTAGTCTTTGGAGCATCTGGCCACATCTATTACTCTGGTATTCATCTCATCTAGGTTCCCACTATTGTTTTCTCCAGTTTTTCCCCCAATACCTCCTCATATTCTATGAATATCATGTTTTTTCTCTGCCACCCTTTATCATTTTACAATTCATATTTCTGGGCTAATCCTCTTTGATGGCTCAAAGGTCAGGAACCAGGACTTGAAAATTTCTGACAGACACTCAATTTCAAATATAAATAGTAAACTTACCTATTACTGTTGAGGGTACCACCATACTCCAAACTACCAATGCTTAAAACCTAGAGGTCACCCTTGACTCCTCACTCTCTCAACTACCTACCTAAGCTGCTGCCAAAGCCAGCCGTTTCACCTTTGGTGGATCTCTTGCATATGCCGCCCCCTTCTCTGCTCCGCCACTGCCACCATTCTGTACAGGTCCTCATTATCCCTCATCTGAACTATTTCCATTTCTACTCTCTCCTTGTGGGACATCTATCTCTGCTCCTTGGTCTCTTTTTTGCTGGTTTCTCATGCAAATCGTGCCCTTTAACCATTAACGCACAGAGTTCTGTACTGGGTCCTCCTCTCTTCTTCATTATTTCACTTGGTGATCAATCTTATCAGTTCCCACAAATTTAATTACTATTTTTTCACTTATGATTTCCAAATTATCAGGCTCTCATCTCCTATCCCTGCACTACTCTAATGCCCTGCTGGTGGGTTTGCCCACCTCAAGTCTACTTCCCCCCAAATCATCTTCTATTCCACTATCAAAATGATTTTCCTAAAGCATAGGCCACACATTTCCTATAATCAGTATCTTCTAGTGGCTCCCTATCACCTTAAATTAAATACAAAATCCTCTGTTTGGCACTCAAAATCCTTCATATTCTAATCCCCTCCTATCTTTCCAGTCTCCTTACACCTTATTCTCTATTATGTAATATTCCAGCTAGTGACACTGTCCTCCTTGTTGTTCCATGAACAAAATATTCCCATCTCTGCTTCAGGGGGTTTTCTCTAGCTGTCTTCCATACCTGAAAAAGTTCTCCCCTCATCTCTGCCTACTGGCATCCCTGGCTTCCTGCCATTTCTAATTAAAATCTCAACATCTCCAGGAAACCTTTTCCAGTCCTTCTTAATTCTGAGAACTCTCCTGTTAGTTATTTCCCATTTATACTGTATATAGATTTTTGTACATATCTGTTTATAGTCCTCTCCTTTACTGTTTCCCAGACTGGAAGTTCCAAGTAGGCAGGAGCCATTTTTTGCCTCTTTTTATATCTACAATGCTAGCTAAACTTGACACATACTAGGCACTTAACATTTACTGACTATTAAGTGATTTGTGATTAAGTGATATTAAATGATTTGCCTACAAAGAGTAGCATACTGAGTTGCAGTGAACAGAAAGAATAGAAACTTGACTCAGAGTCAGGAAGCCTTGAATTAAAAAGTCCCGTCTCTGACACAGTGGTTATGTGATCCTGAGCAGTCAATTAACTCAATGCTCAAGTAGCTCTCCAAATGCCATTTATCACAGAGGAGATGCTGACTTGTATTGACAAATATAGTTTCCTCATCTATGAAATCACTAGTCTAGTCCATATGCTTATTCAATTTGTCCATATTCACAAAGCTAATATATAAAATATTTATGCAAAATAATTTTCAGAGAAGGAAAGTGAAGTTCAAAGAGGCTAAAATAAAGGCCCAAACTTGCAGCCAAGGTCACACAGATAGTAGATAGGAGAGGGAATATGCAAACCTTGCACTAGACTACAGAATTTTTGGGTTCCAGGGCTATCTGATTGGCAACTGACTAAAAATGTGAGAGAGAATGAGAAGCATGGGTGACCCTAAGATTTGTGAACTAGGGTGACTAGAAGAATGATAGTATTTTCAATAGAAATTAAGATAATTCAGAAGTGAGTGAAAGTGTGGGGAAATACATTGTTCAGTTTTAGGCATCTTAAATTCAAGATATCTATCTACAAGATAACACAATCTGAAAAAGTAAAATTTTCTAATAAAATAAATCACTTTTACCTGAAATATAACTATACTCAAAAGACACTTACCCTGATTTGTCTTAGCCAAAGTAAATTAATCAATGAAGTGCAAGAAAAAAAATGTGAACTAAATTTCTCTATTGGCAAATGTTCAGTAAAATAAAAAATTCAGAGATTTTATTGTTCTGAACTGTGCTTCTGCTGGTGTGAGGAACTAACATTTGCCAAATTCATTCAACAACTTCTCTTCAATTCACAATTTTGGCAAGTTGGTTAATGTATTGAGAGACTGAGTGACTTGTAAAGTAAGGTTTAAACTCCACTCTTCCTGACTCCAAGGCCAGACCTCTCTCCCTTATGCTAGGATGCAGTAATAAGAATTTTTTTTGCCACCTGTCAGATTTGTTGTGAGAAATACCTCAAAACTGTATATATGTTGATGATTAATTCTGGACATGGCTCTCTTCAATAGTGAAATGTTTCAAACCAGTTCCAAATGTTCAGTAAAGAAAGCCATATACACCCAGAGAGAGGGATATGAGATATGGACAACAACATATCATTTTCATGCTCTCTATCAATGTTTGCTTGCACTGTGTTTCCTTCTTCAGTTATTTTTTTGTTCATGTAGATATAGCTGTTCTTGCACAGCAAGATAAGTATGGAAATATGTATACATCTATTCAACTTGTCAAGTATTTTAATATAATTAACATGTAGTGGACTTCCTGCCACCCAGAGGAAGGGAGGGGACTAGGTGGGAAAATTTGTAATGGAAAGCTTTGTAAGGGTCAATGTTGAAGAACTACCCATACATATGTTATGTAAATAAAAAGCTTTAATAAAAATTTAAAAAAAAAAAAGTCAGAGGACTTAAGAGCAAGAACAAAAGGAGAAGACTTCTGTTTAAATCCAGTGCCAGACTTAGTAGCTGTGGGATCCCAGGGCAAATCATTTAAGAGCTCTGTGCCTCAGTTTCCTCCTGTGTAAAATTAGGAAATCGAACTCAATGGTATCCCAGGAAGGGCCCAGCAGCTCTAACTCTATGCTCTCGGACCCAGGCAACTCAAACTCAAGCCAGTTTGAGTTAAGCCCCAACAGAGTACTCAGAGCTCAGGAAAACAAACATTTCTAGCAACTACCTATAAACAATATCCTCATGGCCTTGCCATTTGACAGTCTAGAAAACTGGTTTGATTCTGACCCTTGTGTATCAGTTTGGTCTGAAGTTTGGAGGCTTGAACCGGCCTCCCCATCACTTGGAGACTGGGTATTCTACAAGAAGACATCTATTGAAAACACTGTTCTTAAATGGTTTTTGGCAGAGTTAAGACTGGTTTTTTGTGAAAATGCTATTTTTTTCTGTTATAATTCTTTGGTTCCAGAACAGTTTCTTTGCTGAATTCTCAAAAATATCTTTGGGATTGTGTATGTGGTACAGAAATTTTTTCATTTGTTAGTTAATGAAGATTACAGAACTCCTGGGAAAAAAAACAAACAAAAAAACCCCCCTATAAATGTATATATGCATTATTAAACAAAACTTACCAGAACTCTTAGCACATTAATGTTTTGAAATTAACTTTTTCACTTCAACTGAAGAATTATTTACTAAGCATCCTAACACTTTTGTAAAAGACCAAATTTATATTCATTTACACATGTGCACATCTACATATGTACCTGTGTTTATGTGAATCACAGGTACACATGCAGATGAATACTGCCTAATACATTATGCTTATTACATATCGTTTGACATGCCATGTGGGGAAGACATTCATGTACATGTATTTATATACACACCTACATAGATAATGTGTATGTGTATAAAGACACAACTACAGAGATATATTTAGACAAATACATACATATATACACTCATACATTATGTAGAAATTTTACAGGAAACGAATTATAAAAGTGGAGGCATTTTCAGTTCACTATCCTATTTTTTCTGGGGCCAACAAAAACCAACCCGGTCCAGCACAGATGAATTTTCAATGTTTAAAAACGAAGATGATTAGATCTTTTCAACCAACTAACAGCGGCCTCCCTCCCACCAGCCCAATTCTCCCAAACAAAACCCACGCAAAACCCTATTGTGACGCCGGGGGCTTCTAGAAAGCTAGTCCCTTCCTCCAGCTGTTCCTCCTCCACCGAAGCAGTCTGCACCCCCAGACGCCTAGCTCCCGCCCGCACAGCACAACTTGCCCACACCTCAAGCCCTTCAAACTTGGGCGGGCGGCGGCGCTTTCAACTAAGGTCAACAAAAAAACACTCGGAGACGAGGGGGCGGAGAATGTGTCCACCTCCCCAGAAAGACGCAAAGCGAGAAGATGCTCCGGAAGCTGCGGTGGGAGAACAGAGGCTTGGAGTCCCCAAAAGGGCCAGGCTCCGACCGCCAAACACGGAACGCAGCATATGGTAGCGGGCAAGCCTGCGGCCCCTTTCCCGGCCCGCGCCTCTCCCAGCCCGAGGAAGGCGCGGGGCCCCGAAGCGCTGGCCTGGGGATCCAGGAAAGACGCGGACCATTAAGAGCCGCACGGCGAGGCACGGTGGGTATGGGGACCAACCTGTCCGGGGCGGAACCGGTGAGGGGCTCGGAGGAAAAAGAAACCTACCGTGCCCCCGTCCTTAATGATGATTTTCTTGGCTAGCATGATACTTCGGTTCGCAGCCCGCTTCTTCTTTTTCCCCTGAGTCATTTTACCATTCTCGAGTCCCGGCGCCTGCTTGAGCCCCACCCGGCTGGCCCGAGCTGCCAGTGCTGGGCCCGCAGCGTCCGAGCCCCGCAGCCAAGCCCAAGCCGTTCAGGAGACCGCCGCCATCTTGGGAGCCCGGCCCGCCTCCTGCCTCTCGTCGCGTCACATCACGTCACGTCGGGCGATTGCCGATCTTGCCCCGCCTCCAAAGCACGTGATTTCCCCCAACCTCTCGGAAACTACTCGCTCCGCCCCCTTCTCTGCTTGGTGTCCTTAGAGTCCTCGGCTCCAAGGGCCCAAATCTGTTTTTCTGTTACACTTTTACGGTTCAGAGGTGGTAAGTGGGAGGCAGACGTGAATAGGAGTAGATTAAGGTACTGGAGAAAGCGCGAGTGGAAGTGTTAAACAGGATCTGCCGCTACGGACTTGTATACAAATGGGGAAACTGAGGGCTAACGTCACACAGGCAGTAAAGGACAAACGGGGTTAGAGCTCGGACCTTGCGCCTCCAAATCCATACCTTTGGCCCCGCTTGGCGGGGCGTCCTCTTCTCTGAGGCCCCCATGGTTTATTTCCAAACGTCCCACCAGCTGCCTGGTTCCCTAATCTTCCGGCCACCGACCTTTGAAATGGCGTGTGAGGTGATAGGAGACTGGGATGGGGGCTTAGTGAAGAGGCTAGGTACGGATCGGGAAATTATGCAGATCTTTTTGTAGGCACTTATTTGGCAAAGTAAGTGTGGGCAAGTCATTTTGAGTCTCTCAGCCCGTTTCTATATCTGTAGCTTGTAAGAAGTTCTCTCACCCGGTTTTTGCCCATAGAATAGTATATGCAGAGTGCCTTAAATCCTATTGCTTTGTTACAGAAGTTGATCTTGAAGTCAGGTTTTCTTGAGACAGGCCTCTCAGGATTATATCTGATACTCTTAGGCATTTGATAAATCCTTTCTGATATGTAAATGGAAATAATGACTGCAAAATAAATGAAAATAAACATGAAATTAAAGTACAAGCTTCACCTCAAAGACGGGTGAGAAAACACCTTGTGTCCTATCTGAATACGCAGAATTCAATTCAGAGCCTGGCACATTGTAAATTTAGCAAATGCTTTGACTAGGTAATCAGACTCAAGAAGAGGACCACCAGCATTCTCTTAATCTGGATGGCCTATCATGCAATTTAAAATCAATGAGCTTTTTGGCTGCAATCCCATAAAAGTTAGCTTCCCCCCAAAAAAAACTGTTTTCTAGCCTACACTCCCTTTTTTAAATCCCCAATACAAAATTTTACATTTTTCCCAGTTGGAGCTCATCTTGAAGAATTAAGCCAAATGTTCTAGCTTGTCATTATTATCATTCTTATTCTTATCAGCCAAGTTTAGCTAAAACTCTCCCAGCTGGAGAGTACATTAATAAGCATAAAATCTATCTCATTATACAAATTATAAGTTTAAAAAAAGTGTCAACTACATATTGCTAGGGAACTCTATAAAAAATCTATTAAGTAGTCATTGACCCATTTGATCTCTGAGTTACATTATTCAACCACTTCTCTCTTCCTAACTCTACTATTTAGTACCATCATTCCATTTTGTTGATGAGCAGGAAAGTATCAAATGTATTACTGAAATCTAAATATGTGTATATTGTGTTTGTGTAATCAAAGGAGGGAGAAAATCACTCTTAAAAAGCTCCCTTTTGGGGGCAGCTAGGTGGTGTAGTAGATAGAGCACCAGCCCTGAAGTAGGGAGGACCTGAGTTCAAATTTGACCTCAGATTAACGCTTTCTGGCTGTGTGACCCTGGGCAAGTCACTTAAATTCAACTGCTTCAGCAAAAAAAAACAACTCCCTTTTGTTTGGTTCAATTTCAAGTTTTATTCATAAATAAATGTTTTTGGTATGCTCTGGCTTAGAAATCTACTTGTCATTGATTTGAAAAAAGTGATTGTAAACTTTAGTCATCCTTCAATATGTTTTACAAAGAAGGTAATATTTTAAATTTATGTCCAAAGAAGATCTGGAACTCTTAATTGAACACCAGATAGATAATTTTGATTATATTAAGTTAAAAAGTTTCTGTACAAACAAAACTAATGCAGACAAGATTAGGAGGGAAGCATCAAATTGGGAAATCATCTTTACATTTAAGGATTCTGATAAAGGTCTCATCTCTAAGATATATAGAGAATTGTCTCATATTTATAAGAATTCAAGCCATTCTCCAATTGATAAATGGTCAAAGGATATGAACAGCCAATTTTCAGATGAGGAAATTAAAACTATTTATAATCATATGAAAAGGTGCTCCAAATCACTATTGATCAGAGAAATGCAAATTACGACAACTCTTCGGTACCACTACACATCTGTCAGATTGGCTAAAATGACAGGAAAAGATAAAGATGAATGTTGGAGGGGATGTGGGAAAACTGGGACACTAATACATTGTTGGTGGAGCTGTGAACGGATCCAACCATTCTGGAGAGCAATTTGGAGCTATGCTCAAAAAGTTATCAAACTATGCATACCCTTTGACCCAGCAGTGTTTCTATTGGGGTTATATCCCAAAGAAATCATAAAAGAAGGAAAGGGCCCCACATGTGCAAGAATGCTTGTGGCAGCTCTTTTTGTAGTGGCTAGAAACTGGAAACTGAAGGGATGCCCATCAATTGGAGAGTGGCTGAATAAATTATGGTATATGAATGTTATGGAATATTATTGCTCTGTAAGAAACGACCACCAGGATGATTTCAGAGAGGCCTGGAGAGACTTGCATGAACTAATGCTCAGTGAAGTGAGCAGAACCAGGAGATCATTATTCACGGCAACAACACTACTATATGATGATCAGTTCTAATGGACATGACTCTCTTCAACAATGAAATGCTTCAAACCAGTTCCAATTGTTTGGTGAAGAGAGCCATATACACCCAGAGAGAGGGATGTGAAATGTGGACCACAACATAACATTTTCATGTTCTCTATTGAGGTTTGCTTGCATTGTATTTCCTTTATCGGATTATTCTTTCTTGTAGATATGATTTCTCCTGCACAAAAAATGATGCAATAACTATACATATATTCGATTTCTTAAGTATTCTAACATAATTATCATGTAGTAGATATCCTGCCATCTAGGGGAGGGGTGGGGAGTAGGGGGGAAAAATTTGTAACAGAAAGCTTTGTAAGGGTTAATGTTTAGGAATTACCCATACATATGTTTCGCAAATAAAAAGTATTAATAAAAAAAAAGAGGGTAATATTCTAAAATACTGTACTCTTTGGTCATTACATAATTCTGCTAGGAAAATTCAATTTTCTAGCTGAACCAATTTCTTGGCTTTTTCAGGCTCTTTATTTTGGCAATTGTTTTGTAGTTAATACTCTCAAGAAATGGTGAGCTGGAGAGAGATGTAAAGAACCTGACTGGAAAGTAGACATAAGATGGTAAGTATCAAAAAATAGTAAAGACAAATTCTATCCCACAGCTTCTTCAGTTATGAAAAGTCTTTATTTAAGTAAGTTATGGTATATGAATGTTACAGAATATTATTCTATAAGAAACGTTAAGCAGTAAAAGGCCTGGAGAGACTGTCATGAACTGATGCTAAGTGAAGTGAGTAGAACCAAGAGATCATTGTACATGGCAACAATAATATACGATGATCAATTCTGATGTACATAGCTCTTTTCAATAATGAAATGATTCAGGTCAGTTCTAATAGACTTGTGATGAAGAGCCATCTGCACTTAGAGAAAGGACTGTATGTAGGGACTGAATGTGGATCACCACATAATATTTTCACCCTTTGTTGTTTGCTTGCTTTTTTCTTTTTCATTTTTTTCTTTTTTGATCTGATTTTTCTTGGGTAGCATGATAAATGTGGAAATATGTATAGATGTTTAACATATATTGGATTGCTTGCTATCCAGGGGAGGGAGTAGAGAAAGGGAGGAAGGCAGGAAGAAAAATTTGGAATGAGGGTGAGTGTTGAAAACTTATCATTGCATATATTTTGAAAATAAAAAGCTAGAGGTAGCTAGGTGGTACAGTGGATAGAGCACCAGCCCTGAAGTCAGGAGGACCTGGGTTCAAATCTGCTCTCAGACACTTAACATTCCCTAGCTGTGTGACCCTGGGCAAGTCACTTAACCTCAATTGCCTCAGCAGAAAGAAAAGTAAAATCATTATAGAAAATGACTTTCTGTGGAGAACAGTTGTAAGAGTACATTATAACCAGATCAAAGCACTGTTTCTATGGACTTTTGCCAAAATATGGAATAGCTTTATTATGCAAGCCCTTTACAGAGGACAGAATACAATTTGTACAAGATATGTGAGCATTACATATGATACTACACTTAAGCCTCAATCAAATTTTTTGGTCATCTGAAAATCTGATACATTTTCTTGCATTTGTTCAGTGAAGTCCAATCCTTTATAAATGCTTTGACTATTTAAAAACTTCAGTTCCTGGTGCTGAGTGAAGTGAGCAGAAGCAGGAGAACATTGTATATAGTTAACAGTAATGTGATAGATTTAGCTCTTTTCAACAATACAGTGAAAGGACTCATGATGGAAAATGCTATCCACATCTAGAAAAAGAACTATGGAGTCTGAATGTAGAGTGAAGCATATTTTCACTTTTTTTTTTTTTCTTTTGTCCTGGTTCTTTCACATGACTAATGTGAAAATATGCTTAACATGATTGTACACATATAACCTATTATCTGTTTTCTTGAGGAGTGGGGAAGAAAAATTTGGAACTCAAAATCTTACAAAAATGGATGATGAAAACTAAAAAAATATTAAGCACAAAAAATGAGATAGCAAGCTGGCAAATGTTACTATTAAATTTCTTCATAACAAAATTTAAAAAGTGAGATTCAATAAATCAAATTATTGTCTCCTGGCTTGGGGGTCTGCAGGGGACTGTGCTGTCGCTGCTGCAACTACCTCCATCATGGGCAGCAGCCAGAAACATGGTGGACCAGAATGGTACAATTATGCTTCATCCTCTACTAAGTCCACAAGAGACTGAAAAACCTCCACTTCAAGAACAGGCTCTGAGAGCAAAAGAAACAGAAGCTTGCTAAAGAGAAAGCTGGACTTTCCAAGTTACCTGACCTTAAAGATGCGATGCTATTCAGAAGTTCTTCCTTGAAGAAATTATAGCCCAAAGTGATTATGAAAAGGGTGTTGAAATGAGTTTGTATAGACGTTGACAGATAGTGGAGAATAAAAGAGCCTGTTATGCTACAGTCCATGGGATCATGAAAAATCAGATACAATTCAATGACTGAACAACAGTCTCCTTACCTCCACCTTTTAAAACCCCAAGCCTCCTTCAAAGCTGGCAGATATGCTACTTCTCTTCTCTTGTCTACCTCAACCCCTCCAGTTGTTAGTGCTCTTACTAGTTATCAAGTTATCATGAATATGCTCATCTATTTATATAATGTAACCTTCAGCAGAATACATGCTTCTTAAAGTCAAAAAAAAAAAAAAAAGTGTTGACCACTTGACAAATGTCCTTACTGTATATGGGCAGTCACAGCAGTTGTTCCAAGTTTTATAGCAAACTCTTCCATCACCAGTGTTCCAAATGCTTTTAAAATTGCTAATAGTTAGCCAAAGAATTGTGAGTGTACATTGGCTAAAGATAATGAGGAATGAAAAATACGTCAACATAAAATCTTAATCAAAAAAATTTTAAATAATTCTTAGCCCAGACGATGAACAGCGATGGCAGGAAAGGGCAAACATGCTAGTTATGGGATGTATATTACAAAAAAATCTACTAAAGTTGATTATAACTTTTGATAGGTAGTTTTGCTTGGATTTTATTTAAGTGAAAAGTATTTTGATTACATTTTTTCTCATTTTATCGCTATGAATTATCTAAATATCACTAATTCCACTTGTTACTAGAATATGCAGTTACAAAACATATGACTACTACATGTTAAAATATCCCATACTCATTTTTGAAAAAACAAAAGCCAATAAAAAGAATTATGCACTCCATGTTGGAGAGTTAATGGGTGTATGTGCTTTATTCTAATAAATTTTGTAGTAAATAAAAACTGTAGTAAATTGTCTAATTTACTTTTTTACTTTTTTAAAAAAATTTAATCAAAACTAACAGGCTATGAAGTCACTGAATATGAAGTATTTCCTATTCATAAAGATGATGGATACATTTAGGAAATATTTTTGCTATATAAAATTATCAATAACCACAAAAGAAAAAACCTTTGACAATTATCTTATTTAAGACAAGCTTATGAGTCCTGGATATTTATCATGTAATTCAGTTTTTGGAAAGAGTACCAAACCAGTAACAATCAAGAAACTAGTAGCTCTAATTCCTTCTGTTCTACCACTATAGTAGCTGTGATTGATGTAAGACAGATTCATTTATCACAGAATCTCTGTAAAATGAGAGATTTTTATTAAGTAATTTGAAATCTTTTCAGTTCTACGATTTTTCTCATTATCAAAGGCAGTTATAAATATGACATGTTTCAAAATGGTTTCCTTGGCCTATTACCCTGATGATTTTTTCTTTTTAGTTTAAAGATTAATTGTAAAGAAAAATTTTCACAATTAGCTATCCAGAAGTAGAGTAGTGGGTTATCTCAGGATACTGTGAATTCCTTATCACTGGAGATTCTTTACATTGGAGACTGTATGGCCTTGAAATTCCCTTTTCAGGTTTGTGATGGATTAGATGATTTCTAGGGTGAAGTCTCTTTCAAAGCTGATAGTATCATTTTAGAGGAAATTTGACTTACCCCTTAATTCCTTCCTTGCACTTATCTCCATGGTCTTTATTCATTTATCCTCTCCTCATCACCTTCAGGTTTACTTTCCTGACCATTGAAACATTAATGTTTGACATCATAGTTGAAGACTTTTTCAGAGAAGCATTGGATTGATCAAGCTCCTTTTTAATAGGCAAACCAGTTTGAAAACTAAAGCTTAGCATCTAGTAAATTGGGATATTCCAAAAACACTCTTAAGTCTCTGTGAACTATAATGGCTCCAATGAAAATTTGCTATGACTTGTTTATGAAAATTTTATTTAAAGTCATAAATGTTCTTTTTAATAGCATTGAAATCTTCTCTAGCTTTATAATCTTAAGAAATGAGAATCCTAAAGTGACTAAAAGTGGGGGAAAATATAATTTCCTTCTTTGTCTCTTTGTACAAACAAAATGAATGCAGACAAGATTAGAAGGGTAGCAGTAAACTGGGAAAATATTTTTACATCCAAAGGTTCTGATAAAGGCCTCCTTTCTAAAATATAGAGAGAATTGACTCAAATATATATGAACAGACAATTTTCAGAGGAAGAAATTGAAACTATTTCTGGTCACAGGAAAAGGTGCTCCAACCAAATCACTATTGATCAGAGAAATGCAAATTAAGACAACAAAGTGTAGATACCATTACACACCTGTCAGATTGGCTAAAATGACAGGAAATGATGATGATAACTGTTGGGAGGGGATGTGGGAAAACTGGGACACTGATACATTGTTGGTGGAACTGTGAACGGATCCAACCATTCTGGAGAGCAATTTGGAGCTATGCTCAAAGAGTTATCAAACAGTGCATACCCTTTGACCTAGCAGGGTTTCTACTGGGCTTATATCCCAAAGAGATTTTAAAGGAGGGAAGGGACCCACATGTGCAAAAATGTTTGTGGCAGCCCTTTTTGTAGTGGCAAGAAACTGGAAACTGAATGGATGCCCATCAATTGGAGAATGGATGAATAAATTATGGTATATGAATGTTATGGAATATTATTGTTCTGTAAGAAACAATCAACAGGAGGTTTTCAGAGAGTCCTGGAGAGACCTACATGAGCTTATGCTAAGTGAAATGAGCAGAACCAGGAGATCATTATACACAGCAATAAAGCTATACAATGATCAATTCTGATGGACATGGTTCTCTTCAACAATGAGGTGATTCAAACCAGTTCCAATTGTTCAGCGATGAAGATAGTCATATAGATCCAGAGAGAAGCCTGTGGGAACTGAGTACAGACCACAACACAGCATTTTAACGCTTTCTGTGAATATTTCCATGCATTTTGTTTTCCTTCTTAGGTTTTTTTTCTTCACTTTCTAGATCTGATGTTTCTTGTGCAGTAAGATAACTGTATAGATATGTATACATGTATTAGATTTGTCATATAATTTATCATATTTAGCATGTATTAGATTACCTGTCATCTAGGGGTGGGGGCTGGGAGGAAGGAGGGGAAAAGCTTGGGGAAAAAAAAAAGTTTTTGCAAAGGTCAATGTAGAAAAATCATGTTTTGTAAATAAAAAACTTTTAATAAAAAAAAACAATAAAAAAAATAAAAGTGGGGGAAAAGAGATCATTCTGTCAAAGGGAATAATGCTTTTATGAAGCAGTTCCTCTAGCTTGCTGATCTGAGCATATTAAAGAACTGCTATTGTAAATAGGTTGCAATAATTAGGGAAAGAGTTGTTACTAAGAGCTAAGACAAGAAAATACAGCAGAATGCAAGCTTCTTAGAAGAACTGAAGCATTATAGGAATACAGAATAAAGCAAACTAAACATTGAAGGAAAGGAAGAAAAATCTTGGATAAATTCTAAATTAAATTATAGAAAAATTGCTGATCTATAGTGGTGGAGTTTCTATAATAAGAATTCTCAAATTGGTGAAATCAGAGATCTGTACAAAAAAACAACCCTTTATTTCAATTAATGCAAACACCCATAAGCTAAAGCAAAAGGGCAAGAATGGAATAAAATTTAACCTGTAGACAAGGGTGTTGCTCAGAATAAAAAAATGTTATAAAAATTTCAAGAATATTGATTTATTACATAAGCAACCATTACACAGAACTTCGTCTTTTAAAAGATGTGGTAGGTATATTTAGAGCCAGAATAGGCCTTTAAGATCCTTTTATTTTACAGATAAACCAAGGCCAGAAAGATTCATGATTTAACCAACCAATACGAATTGAGAAGCAAGAGACAAGATTCGAGTTCCTTAGAGGGAAAGGCCTCTTGAAAAAATTGATGTTTGAGATAAATCTTGAGGGAAGAAAGCAATTGTAAGAAGTTGAAGATGAAGCGAAAGGGCATGGGGAATAACCAGTACAAAGGCAGGAAAATGGGAGATAGAACATTATGACATATTACATATATATATACACACACATACACACATATATGTATATATATTATAGAATATATATAGATAGAATACAGCCATATGACTATATTCTAAGAGATGTGAAGTAGAATAATGAGTAAGAATACTGAGAAGTTAGGGAAGAACCAAGCTTTAAGAACTTTGAATACCAAAACATAAGAGCTTATATTTAATACTAAAGTTTTTAGAGAGTCACTGAATTTTAGTATTTGTAGACTTGTACTTAAAAAAACCATTTTGGTAGTGGTATAGAAAATGGAATGAAGTCGAGAGAAACATGAAGCAGAGAAATCATTTGGAATATTAGTTATCCCTTCTACTTAGCAACTTTCCCCACTGTGATTTTGATGTATCATGATGAGCTTAAGAAATTAAATGGGAAGTTGTTTTCTTCTGGAGTTTTGTGGAAGCTGTAGACAACATCTAAAGCCCAGCAGACAACACAGAAAAAAATCTAAAAACTCAGAAATGCATAAAATATATATTATATAATATCAACACATTTTATCTTTTAATGCCATAATTCAGCCTTTCTGGTAGGAAGGAGACCCAAAAAAATGGTATGTGAATTTTATAGATCCTAGGGGTGCCACATCCCTAACCCCTGCAATATGGAAGGGATAAATAACTATTGTTATAAGTCCAGGCAAGGGTGGTGGCTGTGTCAAAGGAGAAAAGACAAACAGACCAATTAAGAGGCCATTGCAATGAAAGGTGATAAGGAATGAGGGCTTGAACTAGATGGGAGATAAGGAGGTCAGATGTGAAAGAAATATCAAAAATCTGTTAATTGATTGTATAAACAAGATGAAGGAGGGGATTCCAGGAGGCCATGGAGATTTCACTGGGAGACCAAGGACAGTGGTGCCTTTGTTACATCAAAGAGCCAGAGAAGTTTAGAAGAGAATATTGGTGTTTGGAGGAAAGATAACAAGATCAGATTGTTTAAGTTGTCTCTGGGGACATCCAGTTTAAAATATACAATAGGCAACTGTTACTAGGGAGAAGTTGAAGATTAGAGAAAAGGGAACTATATGAAGATAGGAGGGAAGAAGTCACCTGCACTGAAGGTAAAACCCTGAGGGAGAAAGAAGAGTTTCCCTGTTGTCAGAGATTGGGGAAAAGATTAAGTGGGCAATGATACCAAATTGACAAAGTATAACATTCCAAATGAATGTTATGCCCTAAAATAGGCATTTCAAGAAGCTATTCCTTATTATTACAATGCTACAAGTTCTTACAAGTCATGAAGGGAAAAACATCTTATTCTTTAAAAAACAAAAACAAAACAAAAACACCCCCAACTTTTCTGATATAATTCTGGAGCTTTTATTAATATTAATATTTATTAATATTAACATTAATAATATTAAGATTGACTCCCAAGACACTTTCAGCATAGTTTCAAATACAGTAAATAGAATAAAAGGGTAATATAGAAGATTCTTTATGACAAGGTTCTAGATTTTCTGGTCTGATTACTAACTTTACCCACTTTTGATACTGGCAGTGGAATGACCAGAATTTCGTGAGATTCAAATAAACTTCTAATCTTCACTTTGAGAGATCTTTGAGTAATGATTTTGAATTGGAAATTGCATTTTTATCCCACACATGAGGAACAGCAATTAAATAAATTAAGTAGGAATATAGAAATGTGAAGGAAAATAATGTATAATATAAGCTTGGTACATAGACTAGAGACAGACTAGTGAGGGCTTCAAATGCCAAAGAAATCAGTATTTTATCCAAGAGGAAATTAGGGAATTATTGAAGTTTATTGAGCAGGGAACTGACATAGTAGATTTGTGTTTTAGGAACATCAATCTGATAGCTATGTGAAGGATAGATGAGAGTGGGAAGAGATTTGAGCCAAAAAGAACAATTAGGAGATTATTTTAATGGTCTAGGCCAAAGACCTGAACTAGAACAATGTTTATGTGAAAAAAGAAAAGGGGACTAAGGTGAGAGTTGGTGGAAAGATACTGATTATATGGAGAGTAAAGTAAAATAAAGATAAACATGACTCCTGAGGTTGCAAATCCAGGGTTACTGGAATGGTGATACCCTTGACCCTGGTACCCAAAGATAGGAAAGTTAGGAAAAGGACTATGGTTAAAAGGGAAAGACAATGAGTTCCATTTAGGACATGCTGAATTTGAGAAGTCTATGAAACACCAAGAAGGGAAATGTCCAATAGGCACTTAGTGATGTGGAACAAAAGCACAAGAAAAATGAAGGTTTGAATATACAGAACTGGGAATCATCTTGAAGGAAAATGTCATCTCTTGCATTCCCACAGAGGTTAAAAAAAAAAAAAAAGAAATATGTGGTATTTCTCAACCTCTTCACTATTTTGCAGCTGAACAATGATTGCAAGAGTATTTCAGAAGGAAATTTCAGTTTCCTTCATTAATTATAGATATAAGCTTGGGTTAACTGGAAATCCAAGCTCTGGTCTTTCAGAGCTGTCAGGATACTGGAGGACAGAATTTTTAGACACTTTTTATTTATGTATGGCTTTTAGATTTGAATTCTATATATATAGTCTCTGCTCCAAAAAGTACTTATTCTGTGGAAGAGTTTTAGAGCAGAATTGATTAAATGACTAGATTTCATATGGTAGAAATACAATATGGTTCCTGTTACTTAAGTAATTGGAGTCTTTACTATTTTGGCATCTGATTTGTATTCATTTGTTCACTCTACAAATATCTATTGTGTGCCTAATAAGAGAGGGAAGGTGCAGTGGGAAGAATGCTGGACCTAGAGCTGGGAAATAGATAATTATCTACTGTAGGGAATCCTAACCTCAGATTTTCTTAACTATAAAATGAGTATAATATTACTTGATCTACCTCCCCAACAAAGTTGTTGGGAAAGGAGTACTTCATACACCTTTAAGTACTCTCTCTGCATGTATATACACACACACATACATATATACACATACATATATATAAATATATGTATGTATACACATACACACATACACATGTGTTATTTTTATGTTAGGCACTGCATACTGTCCTAGTGGCACTTTTATGACCACCTTCCAGTTTCTCAATGTCCTTTCTAAAATGTAGCTACTTAAGTACTACAATTATAGTCTAACAAAGGCAGTACTACCATTCTTTATTCTGCACCCCATGACAACAATAATGTAACCCCAAAGTAGCTTTCCCCCAAAACAACCCTGTTATTATTATTAAAGGTAGAGTTTGAGCATTTAGAATGGGGAGCAGTAATGAAAAAGAAAAATAAGTGCTGCATTAAAAATATAAAATATGTCTGATCAACCTCATCTCCTTTTTTGACAAGCCTGATAGAATGACCAGGTAAATACTGCAGATGTGGCATATCTGGATTTCAGCAAAGGTTTTGGCAGTCTTTCATGAAAACCTTTTGAATAAAATGGAATGATCTCAGATAAATTAGTAGATTTAGAAATAAATAACCAAGAATTATGCTAAGAACTATCAACTTAGCTTAGAACTACATGCTATTTAAGAATTTTATTGAAGACATAGAAGAAGATATAGTTGTCAAGATGTATAAAGTTGTATGTGACGAAAATGGCTCAACTGGGCAGTAATCATTTTGTATGAACCCTTAACTTACTGGCATCCGTGAGTTGTAAAGTTTCAGAATCTCAAAAGATGGAAATTAACTAAGTAGACAGCCAGTCTAAACCATATCTGGGGGAAAAAGAAAAGCCTATATAGTCATCTAGCCTTTGTCTGAAGAACTCAAATAACAGATGATCTACCAGAGTAGAACAGAAATCTAGGCTTGTTCTAGCAGTACTTTGGCAATAATTCTGGGAATCTTTGAGGTTTCCAGTTTCCTCAGGATTCAAAGCATCCAAACCAATGGCCCCTGTAGCATATACCACAGAAAAGAACTTCAAAGGATAGACTTTTTACTTAAAATAAAATATCTAAGTTTAATTTTGGCTTTACCTTATATATGGGGAAAGTTGTACACTAACAATGACCAGCGAAGCTAGAATGAACTGAACAATTATATGATATAGCAATTTATCCTATTAATGGTAATTAAGAGTAAATGTCTAATGGTGATCATTTGCAGATTTAAAAATCAGTTTTTTGTTTTTGACCGTGTGCTCCCAATCATGTGTGTGTGTGTGTGTGTGTGTGTGTGTGTGTGTGTGTGTGTGTGTAAGTAAAGCTGTTTTAGGACAAAGCAAAGATTTTTGACTAAACTTAACAATTATTTAAAATAACTAGATCACTTTTAAAAACATAAGTAGTTATTGTTTACCAGAAAGCTAAATAGTAGTACTTTATATGTTCTATTGTCAGCAATGATCAAAACTGGTATTTTTTAAGTTCTTAGATATAGGGCTCAGAATTATTTAACAAAATTTTTGAAGCTTCTCTTATTGTGAAGTTTTAAAACTGCTAATAAATGATAATAAGTTTTATCTGTATTGTCTTAATTAAAGGGAAAGAATTCAAAACCATGGGGCAGCTAGGTGGTGCAGTGGATAGAGCACCAGCCCTGAAGTCAGGAAGACCCGAGTTCAAATCTGGTCTCAGACACTTAACATTCCCTAGCTGTGTGATCCTGGGCAACTCACTTAACCTCAATTGACTCAGCAAAAAAAAAAAAAAAAGATTTCAAAACCATATGGTGTCTCTGAGGGGAAAAAAATCATTAAAAACTTGAATTCGGGAAAATACAAGGCATATTTTCAGTATGTTAAATTTTCTCCTCTAGAATGGCTTACTGAAATTTGATTTCAGTTCATTTTCAAGGGCTATAATAAAAACTGGTATGATAATGCAGACATCATTTGCCAATTAGTATTTTGTTGAAGGACAAGTAGTGATTGAAAGCTAATTTACATGTTATATTTGCATTTACAAATAGGCAGTAAAGATACTAGAATAATGGTATACTATAAACTTAAATGCTATTCAAAAACAAGGGAAAAATAACATTAATAATATTTTATAATTTTTTTCATTAGAGGAACCAAATGAAATTTAAATTATAAATAAAGCCAATCCTTTGAAATATTTTTTACAATTTAAGTGATTTTAATCCAGCAGTGTCACTACTGGATCTGTATCACAAAGAGATCATAAAGAAAAAGGAAAAGAAACCACAGATGGAAAAATGTTTTAGCAGCCCTTTTTGTAGTGGTAAGAAACTGGAAATTGAGTAGATACCCATCAGTTGGGGAATGGCTGAATAAGTTATAGTATATGAATGTTATGGAATATTATTGTTCTGTAAGAAAGGATCAGCAAGATGATTTCAGAAGGGCCTGAAGAGACTTACATAAACTGATGCTAAGTGAAATGAGTAGGACCAAAAGAACCTTGTACACAGCAACAAGATAATGTGATTATTAACTCTGATGAATGTGGCTCTTTTCAACACTGAGGTGATTCAGGCCAACTCCAACATTCTTGTGGTGAGGAGAGCCCTCTGCCACATTCTGGTAACTGAATGTAGATCACAACATAATATTTTCACCTTTTTTGTTGTTGTTTGCTTGCCTTTTGTTTTCTTTCTCATTTTTTTCCCTTTTAGATCTGATTTTCCTTGTACAGCATGATAATTGTGGAAATATGCATAGAAGAATTGCATGTTTAACATTAAAAATTTTAGGTGATTTATCTCAGATTACATCAATTTTATCAAAAAGTCAAAATTTCTTCTACACTTAGATATTTTTAAATGATTCTTGAATTGTACTTGTCATAATACATGAAATAAATTGTTTCTGTCATTCTGTGTACAAGTAGAGAAATTCACAGGATTTAAACAGGAGCTACAGCAGATGAGGCAAAGTATGGATTTGTATATGAGCTAGAAGTTATAATATCCTGAGTAATAGGATGACCAGTAATTTATCATTGGTATTAAAAGGAGATTTTTAATTTACATTCAGGTTCATATATATTGGCAAACAGGGTGACAATTAATTTTAATAATAAACTATGCCTAAATTCAAATAAAACTCATTAAGCAAATAGATGGTATTTAGATCCTGAAAATTTTTGAAATATTTATCAATCCAAAACATGACATAAAAAAGATCCATTGTACAATTTTTTAATTTTGTCCATAAAAGTTTAAATATAAAAAAATTACATATTGTTCCCCAAACCAAAAGATATCTAAGCAAATAAAACATGGAGACGCAACAAAAGATTCAAATACTAAAGGGCAAAAATTTGCAATAAAATGTTACTTAAAGAACAAGAAACTTTAAACAGTAATCTGGTTTGTACTTCATTTTTAAAGTTTCAAAGTGCTCAATGATGAGTAATAGTGTTGTACTTTCACTCCAATATATACTGGTTAGCAATTACTTGCACAGCACATTTAATTTCCTGTATCATAAAACAGATTTAATGAATACTTGTGGATACAGAATTTTTTTTAAAAATTCATTTGAGAAAACAATTTAAAAACTCCTAATATTATTATCATGTATCTATAATTGTGAATTACAGTAACAACCTCCAGAAGAAGTTAGGTATTTGGTAAGCAAGGCACACAGGACCATAATCTGTAAAAAATGCTTCTTTTGGTCCTTTATTTATTATTAAATATGCTACATTATGGAGGTTCTTAAAGTGACTTACAAGCATCACATAAACAACTTCTAGAAGGCTTTCTATCGAAAAACATATTTATGATGTAAAATAAATACTGTCATGACAATGAAAGCTTAAATTAAAAGATGCTGCTGAAACAAAAACAAACCCTCTTTCTCAAAAACAATACCTACAGTGGAAGCAAATACAATAACAATTATAAGTCTAGAAAACTACTTCATCTGAAAGGTTTGTCAGTTCATAAAGGAAATAAAAATCACACCTCAAATTCACTACAGCACAATTTCTGAAATCCATAGGGACAGTCTTTTGATTGACAAATTCTTTCCCCTATATTTTTGTCCAGAGTCTAAGTTGGCTTTCATATTTTCTCCCACTGAGAATAACTAGAAATGCAAACCACTGCTCATTCGTCCTGGTGATACAGATTTTAATATAAAAGAAATGTTCAAAAATTCATACCTATGTTATTCCTAAAACAGTTTAATGTATTACTGTTCTTTTGGTAAATCCATTCTTTATAACTTTTCATCCAGTTTGAAACTGGACACAATAGACTTCATTTATCATATTTTGCTAGCTATTGGCACATATCCCTATAAAATGGATTATTTTCAGTGAATAAAGTAGTTGAGAGATGAAAAAAGCCTAAATTTCTTAAAATGCTAGAATTATTTAGGTGTCAATATCCTATGTCAATCATAGAATTATTAATTGTTTAATCATATGGTTAACAGACAAGACTAAGATGATAAATCTGTCAAATTATCCAAAAACCAATGTCATGAAAATATCTTTTTAGCCAATGGTAAAAGTCAATCTATACCTCCAGTGGTCCTTTTCAAATTGTGCATTCTAATATATTTCTCTTTGAACACAAAGCATAAATTAGATAATACGATGTCCAAGAACAAACATTTTCTTAATTACAAGAAATATAAAATGTAAATTCTCTGTCCACAGAAGAGTTACTTTTGAAAATAAATATGGGGGCAGCTAGGTGGTGCAGTGGATAGAGTATCAGCCCTGAAGTCAGGAGGACCTGAGTTCAAATCTGGTCTCAGACACTTAACACTTCCTAGCTGTGTGACCCTGAGCAAGTCACTTAACTCCAATTGCCTCAGTTAAACAAAAAAAAAAAAAAAAAAGAAAGAAAATAAATATGCTACTGATCAGAATATTAGAACTAGAAAGAACATCACAGGCCAATACTTTTGTGTGATAGATAATAAACCAATACATGGTCATAAAATGAATTAGTGGCATAGGTGGACAAGTACTCAGTTCTCACTCTTTCTGCTACACTACACTGCTTGGAATAATAATATTTGTTTATTTCCCGAAACTAGCCTCTTCTGATATACTTGCTTGAATACTTGAATAATTTTAAGTTTTTAGTCACTGGGAGCATGACATTAATCATATACTAATACTTTATTAGTATTACTTTTCAAAACATTAAAATAAGAAACAAGCCGCACAGTGTAAATTGGCTAAGTAAGAAAGCATATTGGAGAAGGAAAAAAAAAAAAAAAAAAAGCATATGGAATTACTGTTTAGATACCTAGACTATATTTTAAAAGTAAATTTTTTTCCTGGAATTTTATTTATTAAAGTTTCTATGTAACCCAAGGATTTGAATTTCAATTAGGCCAGATTTTTGTAGCACACTAAGAATACATCCCAAATTGTTAACATTTTAACAACTCTCAAATCAGAGGTTAGTATTATGTGCCCAGGAATCCTGTGCAGAGAAGAACCAGTTTGCAATACCTACTACAAAGATTCCAAGATTTTGTAAAGAATTGAAACCTTACATAAAAGAGGTAGGAGTGGACTCCTGATTTATGAATACAAGAGAGTACTAAGTATTTTCAAAGAAATTTGACAGTAGGCTGACTCAGGAGTAGTCTAAATGTAATAAGAATACCATAATTTTAAGCACAAAATTTTTGAATCTTATTTTTTTTAATTACCCAGAATGGGTGACTAATGAATTTTTGAGTTATTTATGCAAATTTAAAAAAAAACTAGAACGTTACATGTTCTTTTAAAGTACATTATATAGAGAGAACAAGCTAGAATATTAAATTATTTTTGTTCACAACTGAATTACCGAATATGATAACTTTGTAAAGTTTTTAACTTATCATTTATGACATCTCAACCTCATCAAAAATTATTAAAATGGCTTATAACAAAATATTCCACTTCGATGGTCAAAAGAACTTATCAAAGAAATGGTGTTACTTTAAAGTAGGTGTTTTTGTGTAGTTATATATACACAAATATATATATATATATATATATATATAACAACACATACATACATACATCACTTTAATACACAAAACAATTTTATACATGTTTGTGCACATGTATACATATGTGTGCGCATATGTGTATACATATATACAAACACACATTCATGTATATATACACATGAAGAAATGAATAAGAGCTTTTGTTCAAGTATTCTTATGCAATGTTTGGAGTCTTATAAAAGTAATATCCCTTCAACTAAGTACCTTTTTTAGGTAGCGGGCTTAGAAAATTTTGTTTGGGAACCCTCAATTTAAACTTACTATATCATTTTTAACAATATAATAGCTATCTAAAATGGTTCTAGAAATCATTTTGATACCTACTTACTGATATTCAAACTAAAATTATCTTTACTGTTATAGCCTTAAAGAAGCTCTTATAGACTGAGATTATATTGAGTATAATAAGATAGAATATATACAAGACAGTCCATAATGACTCCAAATACAGTGGACATGAACAATTATATAGTTTTATAAACCATTACATAGTTTAAGCACTGACTTCATCTTAAGTTATTTAGTATTTAGTAACTTTAAAGAAAACTGAATCACACACATATAAAATTTAAAGTAATATTAAAAGATCTAATTTATAAGAAAAAATTAAAAAGAAACCAAGACCCAAACTTCACCTGTAGCTTGTATTTGGTTATATGTATCATTACACAGAGAACTTTACATATAAATTTTTCCCCTTCAGATATTAAATCAGACCCATAATATTATCAATTTTATAGGGTTTAACAAATAACAGAATTCAAAAATTTTAGTAATTTCTTTATAAATATAAAAATCTTGGCTATGTGAAAACTTTTTTTCAAATCATACTTCAATTTCTTCACAGTTTTAATAAGAAAGCTAATTATAATCTTAATTACAGAATAATGAATTATATTCAGTGTAATCTATCTATACACAAATAGGAAATTAAAAACATTTACTAAGATTAAATAGATTTGATTTGCAAAAATTTATATCTGACAAATGTTGTCATGTGCTCTTGCAAAGAGTGCATAGGACATTTCTGCAGCAATCAACATTATAAAAACCCTTTACGTTAACTTCAGAGTTCAAGTTGTAAACATTCCTGATACTAGTCACTGGAAAAGTATTGTTTCTTTCAAGTTTTTACTTTTGGATACACTAGGTATTTCACTTCCACCTGTAACAACCTTCTTATGGTTTCTAAATCTTTGTGACTTTGAATTATTTAAACAATCATGATCAGACTCAGTATGATGATCTCTCACAGAATTTATGTTGACATCCTCCGAGTGCAAATGATGTTTGAAAATCTTAATACTTGAATAATCCTGAGAAACAATTTTCAGAAAATAATTAGGCCTTTGTAGGATTTCCTGCAGGTTTGGGATCATAGCCATATAGGAAAGTAGCTGTTATAACAAGGATGGCTCCAAGGAAAAAGACACTAAATAAGAAACAAGGAAAAAAAAGAAATTAGTTATGTAACAAATGACGTTTCCCATATTTTTAAATTAAAAAGGACTGTACTACTTATTAGAATTTTCCTCCAATAGCAAGCATTCAAAAATCACTTTGTGTCTCTCATTAACATATCTTTGGCTTATTAAAAAAAAAAAAAAAAAAAAAGTTAACAAGAAGCAGCTAGGTGGCACAGTGGATAGAGCACCAGCCCTGAAGTCAGGAAGACCTGAGTTCAAATTCGGTCTCAGATATTTAACATTTCCTAGCTGTGTGACCCTGAGCAAGTCACTTAGCCTCAAGTGCCTCAGCAAAAATAATAAGTGAACAATTTGCCAAACTTTTGCTTTTTATTGTTTAAAAATAAGAGGAAAAAAGATAAAACATCTGTACAAAAATCAAAGGAAAATTATAAAACATGCTTTAAGAGTAAAAAGCAATTAACCAATAAAAATTTTGTAATATTGCTCATTCATTAAACTGTGCCTATTGAGGAAGTTTTCCTTTTCTCTACATGTCTACTTCAGATATTTCCCAAATCTTTTTAATCCTTAACTATATGGAAGATTAGCTCATTTCACACACCATTTTACAGTTACAAAGACCATACATATATTCCCTGTCCCATAATCTCATCCATACATTTCTATCCACTACTCTTTTTGTCCTTTCTAAGTCCTTTATACTGTTATTCTATTATATAAAGACATACTTGGTCTTATTGTGCTTTACTTTATTGCACATTGCAGATATTGTGTGTCTTAGAAAATAAAAGTTTGTGGCAACCCTGTGTTGTTGCTAATTTTTAATAGCATGTACTCAAATTATGTCTGTCACATTTTAGTAATTTTCAAAATATTTCAAACTTTTTCATTATCATTACAGTAACTATCTACTATAGTGATCTGTGATCAGTGATCCTTAATGTTACCAATGTAATTGCTTTGAGAGTACCATAAACCATGCCCATATGAGATAGCAACATTAATGACTAAGCATTATATTTATTCTGACTGTTCCACAGACCTGCCATTCCCAAGTCTCTCTCTTCTCAGGCCTTCCTGCTCCCTGAGGAACAACACTACTGAAATTAGATCAGTTAATAACCCAACAAAGATTTCTAAGTGTACAACTTGGTCAATTGATGCACAACTTCATTATTGTCTTATTTTAAGAAATTGCTAGAGCCATTTCACCATTTCCCCATTCACCACCTAAATCAGTTAGCAACCATCAACATTGAGTCTAAAATTCATCACCAACAAAAAGATTATGACTCACTAAAGGATCAGGTGATGGTTAGCATTTTTAGCAAGAAAGTTTATAAATTAAGGTATGTACATTTTAAAAAATGCTTAATAGACTACAATATAGCATGAACATAACTTTTATATGCACTGAGGAAAAAATTTCATACAACTTGCTTTATTTCTGGGGTCCAGAGCTGAAGCCACAATTTCTGAGGTACATCTGTACAAACTTCTTTTACTTCCGTTAGTATATTATTCCCTTTACTTTAAAATGGGTTTCAATTATCATCTGAAAACACTATAGCTCTGGGAAAACTTTTCAATGGGGACAACACTTTTTGCCTGCTTCCTGCTAACTCTCAGGTTGAGGGAGAAAGTTTGATTTTATATAGGGCTTGTCGTTCAACAATTCAAAATCACTGTTCTGCCATTATCACACATAGCTTCTCTTGCTACTAGCTCTAACCTCATCTAGAAAACTGGCAAATACAACAAAACATGGAAATAGTTAATTTTGAAAGGACTGTATAAAGATAGGAGCAACAAGATACAATTGGTGGAGATGTGGATTGGTTTAACTATTCTGGAAAACAATTCAATCATGTTTCAAACAGTTACATAAATGTCCATAATTAAAGATCCCACTGATAGGTTTGTAACTTCCTCCTAAAAGGTCAAAGATTGAAGAAAGGTTCACCAAATACTCAAAGCAGCACTTTCTGTGGTAGTGAACAATAGGAAATAAATAATGCTCCAGTGATTAGGAAATAGATCACTGAGTCTCTTAGATGACTTTTGTAGATAACTGTAGTAAGAATTTATATGATGTTTTAAGGTTGGTAAAGCACTTTACAAATATTATCTCATTTGATCCTCACAACAACCCTGTTAGATAGGTATTATTATTTCCCCTATTTTACATGATTTGTAAGATTTGAGTATGAAGAGATGAGACTGATAGGTTGAGTGACTTGCCCAAGATCACACAGCTAAGTGTATGAGGCACAATTCAAATCCAGAGCTTCTTGACTCCAAGTCCTACATTCTATCCATTGTGTACTGTTAGCAATGATAAACATCTCACATGGATGTTTTTTGCTAAAGTTCATTCATTTATTTGTTTTTACAAAAAAAAAAAAAAAGTGTTTTTACTTTGGCAAGTGAGAAAGTTATAGGAGAGAAGATAATAATAATGATGTAAAAAAAAGTGAAAACATTAATGAAGTATTTATAAAACAGAATAGAGCAGATAAAGATTCTAAAAGGGAATCACTATGTTAAATTTATTATGTACATAACTGAGATTAATGGTTTTCATAAATAATTTTTCTGCTTTCCTTTGTATATAGAAATAATTACTATTATTTATCAAGTCCATAATTAAAAAGGCTGATGAATATGAAGAATTCAAAGAATGATGGAAGATTTATTTGTATTAATACTGCATGAAGAACCAGAAAACAACTATGATAACTATGACAATGTGAATGAAAAAGACAGAAAACAGAACTGAAACCTGTGTAACAAAGAAAAGCTTAACTGTGGAGGAGAGATGAGACAATGGATTTTTCTCTCTTCCCTGCAGAGAATATACATAGAATATTTCATATCCTTTTAGACTTGGCTGATGTATTATTTGATTTTGATGAACTGTTTTTCTTTCTCGTATTTTAAAATTTGTTTCAAAGATTGGTTTGCTAGGTGGGGTAGAGGGATATATTCAGAAACGATTGTGACCTAAAAACAAGGGTTATCAATAAAAAGTAAATGAAGATGTTTAAAGAAATTTACACCAACAGAGAAGCAGACAATAAATCACAAAACTAATATTTTTAACTAATGCACCCCATTATTAAACAAATATTACATTAAATATCCTTAATATATTGAAATTATTTTATGTACAAATCTGTTCATTCTTTTTTATTAGGAATAATGAAAAGCTGGAAATAAATTCTTTGGCCAGAGACTGGGAAATACTTAATAAATTGGACTAATGGATACAAGACCTCACTGATATGGATAGTCTCTCCAAAGACAGATTAAAATCTATCCATGCCTTTTCATCTTATTCAATCATTACTCATTTTCTTCTATTGAAAATTTGTCCAACATACTGGATACTTTATGGCTTTCACATTTACTGCATATTAATAGATTGTTAGGCTATACATTTCTTGTTCTCTCCACCTAAGCAGCTCAATTTCTTTCCTAATCACATTTTCTCAATTATGTATGTGTGTGTATATATAGATATAAAGAATGTATACACACATATTATATTATATTATTATATACATATTATATATTTTTTTCTTTATATGACTTCTTGTATCTAATCCCTGGAAATACACTACAATTCATTTGCATTCATCATTTTTATCTCAAATCTGATTCCTTAAAGATTGTGCTTTCAAAGATGTGTAAGGATACAGGATTATCAAAGGAAAATTTCAGTTAAAAAGATGATTTTGTACCTGAGAGCTGTATAGGATTATCAAAAACAGTGAAGTTTCTCAAATGCAATCTAGTTTGTTTTCTTCATCTTGTGTTGATTTCTGGGACTAACTCATCACTGTGCTTGACCCAGAGAGATGTACTGATATACTAAAAAGCTTAGCCATCTAAAATTGCATATTACAGTTTATATAATACACCTTTTTATCCATTTAATCTTTCCTGCACAGATTGTCCGGTATATATCCTTTTTCTGCAAACATCAATCTCATGAATAAACTAAAGTAAATATAATGGAAATTATTGTGTTAGAAAGATCAAGCATAAAGACCAGAAAGAGATTTATAAAGATATAAAATGTTATTCAAAGTAAGGTGAGTAGAACATAAACAACATATATTTGAGTTCAATAATGTTAAAAAAAATACAACTAAACTTTATAAACAGATAAAGGGAAAAGCAAATTAATTTTTAAATTTTTGTTAAAATGTATCTTATTCAAAAGTTTAAATAATCTGAATTTTAAGGTATTATGTAGAGATTAGATTGCTAATATAAAGATGTTAGGCCAATGATGTATCATGGGTAAAGGATAACTGAAGTACGGTCTATGCACTCTACGGCCATCGGTGAAATATCAAGAATTGTAGAAAAAAGTGTATGGGAATTCATGATAAAAGTCCCATCATAGGTATCATGAGTAAGGGATAACTAAGCTATAGTATGCACTCTAGAGCCATCGATGAAATATCAAGAATTCTAGAGAAAGTAGTATATGGGATGATCTTTATAGCACAATAATTTCCATTATATTTATTTGACCTATAAAGGTCAAGCATAAAGACCAGAAAGAGATTTATAAAGACATAAAATGTTATTCAAAGTAAGGTTAGTAGAACAAACATAAATAACATATATTTGAGTTCAACTATATTTAAAAATACACCTTGTGCCTATGTCACAAAATATTCTCATTTTAATTTTTAAACCATGTGAACACCATTCTTAGCTCACAGCTGGGGTCATAAGCCAGACAAGGCCAATAGGATTAGCTTGTTGACTCTGACTATAAGGTAAGATAAAAAGAATGCAGAGAAACATGAGAGGATTTGTATGAACTGATACAGAGTAAAATGAATGAAACTAGGACAACAAACAATGACCACAACATTGTAAAAGAGCACAACTTTGAAAGACTTAAAGGGCAGTTAAGCGGTACATCAGCCTTGGAGTCTGTAATATATGAGCTCAAATTTGGCCTCAGATACTTAAAACTTATTAGCTATGTGGCCCTGAGAAAGTCAATTAATCCCAACTGCCTCACCAAAAAAGAAGAAAAAGACTTACAAACTATGCAATTATCAATTACAACTCCAGAAGACTTATGATAAAGTACACTTCCCACTTCTAATGATTTTCATGCTCTCTATTGATGTTTGCTCGCATTGTGTTTCCTTTCTCTGATTTTTCTTTCTTGTAGATACGATTTTTCTTGCACAAAAATGGTAAGTATGGAAATATGTATACATACATATATTCGATTTGTCAAGTATTTTAACATAATTAACATGTAGTAGACATCCTGCCATCTAGGGGAGGGGTGGGGAGTAGGGGGGAAAAAATTTGTAACAGAAAGCTTTGTAAGGGTTAATGTTGAAGAATTACCCATACATATGTTTTGCAAATAAAAAGTTTTAATTAAAAAAAAAAACTGTTTGGTTTGATGATACTTTCGTTATAAAGGAAAGCTTTTATTTACATGTGAGGTGATAAGAGAGACAAAGTTTATGGGTAGGTAGAGATGGAGAGATTGGATATTATAGTAGTAATAATAATGTACAAAAGGAGAGAAGAAAGAAAAAACTACAAATGAAACATTTAAAAGTACAGAGAGAAAATCAGAAGGGATACAAAATAAGATACAATCAAAACAATGATAGAGTATGATGAGTTTGTGGTACCCATTGGACAACCAGGTGGAAATTCAGGGCTAGATTCATTAGAGAGAGATAAAGATTGGAAATAAAGACTTAGGGATTTAACAAATAGAGCTGGTAATGAAGTGAATGAAATTGCTAAATGAAAAGGTATAACATATAAATAAATGAGAAAAAAAGAGGGCACAGTAAGATAATTAAAGAATATCTCCATTAAAGGGCTAGGAAGAAACGAGGAGTAGTAAAAAAGGAAGAAAAATCAAGATAGTATGGTATCTCTGAAGCCAAAAGAATAGAAAATCCTGTAGGAAAAATGACTGATATAAAATGAAAGCAATGAAAAAAAGGCCATTTGGATTGGATTACCAGGAAGTCATTTGTAACCTTTGAAAGAAACATTTTAGTAGAGTAGGGAGGAAAAAATGCAGACTAAAAAGTATAAAAGACTCAGCAGGAAATTATGAAGAAAAAAAACTTCAATATAGATAACTTTTTCAAGGCTTCAAACAGGTCATTCTTGCTCAAAAAACTTAAATGATCCCCCAGTGCTCTCAGAAAGAAATGAACAATTCCTTAGTCTGGCAATTAAGGACCCCAAGCCTACTTACTACTCTAGTAATTATTTCACATTATTTCCCTTCACGTCTTTTTCAGTTTTGCCAAATCAAACCGCTGTTTCTTGATGTCATCCCGCCACATACTGCATCCATATACTTTTTTTTTCCTTCTGCGCTAATGATACTTTAAGTTTCCATGGTCCCTTCAAAGAAAGTGGACCTCGGATCTTCCCTGACAATCTAGGGTGCCCCCTTCTTTCAAGACCTTGTTTTTATAGGGTTTGATACCCAAAGAGGTAAAAGAGGTATGGTGAAATACAGAAATCTCATGGTTTATAGACCTTTGCACCCATGCATTCTTAAAAATGCAAGGACCTTTCTTTTTTCTGCCCTTAGAAATCTTATCCCCTCAAAGTTTGTTCAAATTCTTCAACAAAGTCATTCCTAATCGTCCCAGGCACACATGTTCTCTTTTCAAAAAACTAGTGGGGGGGGGGAATACAAGTGAGATGTTCAAAAAATTATCAAAGAAATTTTGCATACCCTTTGATCCAGCAGTGTTTCTACTGGGCCTAAATCCCAAAGAATCTTAAAGGAGGGAAAGGGACCCACATATGCAAAAATGTTTGTGGCAGCCCTTTTTGTAGTAACAAGAAACTGGAAACTGAATGGATGTCCATCAATTGGAGAATGGCTGAATAAATTATGGTATATGAATATTATAGAATATTATTGTTCTGTAAGAAACAATCAAGAGGATTTTTTCAGAGAGGCCTGGAGACACTTACATGAACTGATGCTAAGTGAAATGAGCAGAACCAGGAGATCATTATACACAACAACAAGACTATTTGATGATCAGTTCTGATGGATATGGTTCTCTTCAATAATGAGGTGATTCAAACCAGATCCTATTGTTAAGTGATGAAGAGAGCCATCTATACCTAAAGAGAGGACTTTGGGAACTGAGTGTGGTTCACAACATAGTATTTTCACTCTTTTTGTTGTTGTTTGCTTGCATTTTATTTTGCTTCTCTTTTTTTCTTGTGCAGCACAATAATTGTACAAATATGTATGCATATATTGGATTTAACACATATTTCCTACAATGTTTAACATATATTGGATTACTTGCCATCTAGGGGAGGGTGTGGCAGAAGGGGGAGTAGAACTGGAATACAGGATTTTGCAAGGGCTAATGTTGAAGAATTGTCCATGCATATATTTTGAAAAATAAGAAGCTGTAATTAAAAAAAAAAAAAAGAAAGAAAAAGAAAAGAAAAGAAAATACAAGTGAGAAGATAGATGCTAGGACAAAGTCTTTCTTGAAGCAGAAAGATGGAAAAGAATAAGGGGTGTTGTTATGGAATACTATTCCTCCCTTGCCTGGAATACCCTTTCTTTTCTTACTAATCTCCCTGGCTTCCTTTAAGGTCTATCTAAAATTCCATTTTCTACAGGAAGCCTTCCCTAATCTCTATTTTATTTCCTATTTTTCCTATCTATAGATTGCTTTACACCTGTGAATCCCATTAGATTGTAAGCTCCTTGAGGGCAGGGGCTCTTTTCCTTCGTTTTGCATCTCTATGCCTAGCACATACATGGCCCTTAATAAATATCTACTGAATAGCCTTAGCTGGAACAACTTTGTTACCTTTTTCAAGAGGTATTAATTAAGATGAATTAAAGATACCCTATGAAGAAATGGAGAAGGGAGGAAACTAAAGAGTTCACCATGTATGGTTTCAACTTTCTTAGTAAAAATAAGAATTTAAGTGACCTGTTAGTAAGTGTGAAGAATGGGAATGAACTGAGCATGAAGTAAAAGGAAAATGGGAAATTTTGAGACTGCTTGTGGGGAATAAGATAGGGTGTTAAGGGTACAGATCAAAGACCAGCTGAGATTGTATAACAAATCTCTGGTGGGTGAAATAAACTAAGTTTCAGAAAGATGTTCAGCAGCCCTGAAGCCTGAAACTGGATAATAAGGGTCATATATCAAAAAAAAAAAAAAAAAGAAAAAAAAAAAGAAATAAGTCAACAGGCAAGGGATTCTAAGGTAGCAGCTACTGAAATACTAAAATGGCAAACCATGTAGTCAAGGTTGGCTTTGGAAGCCAGTGAAACCAGAAAGAGTACAATGAACTGGGAGATTAAGGATAGAAGAAAGTACTAGAGTAGGCTGCATGTGAATGAGAAAGTGTAAAAGATGAAAGGATAGAAAGCTATCTTTGGAAAATGGAATTAAGAGCTCTAGACATGGGAAGTGATACAGTCTTTTAGAGATATTAGTAGTTTCATCAATTTTATTCATCAATTCATGAATTATAACATTCTGAATGATGACAGCCCAGGGACCAATTTTTAACATTCAATTCAACAAATATTTATTAAGGGCCTGTTTTATAGTTAAGCAATTGGATATGCAAAGAAACAAAACTGCCCAGAATATCAGAGAGCTGATATTCTATTAAGAAGATACTAAAGATACTGAGAAAGTTAAGAGTGACATGGAGCCAATAAACAAAGTGATCATGAACTGAAGGACTTTAAAAGTTGAAAGAGCATTGTGGACTACATTAAGAATGATTTAAAAATGGAAGTGGGAAAAAGAAAAATTCCTTCTGGCCCTGTAAAGTTGGAAGAAATAAGTGAAGCAGTTCCCCTGGGAGAGAACTGAAATAGATATGGTTTCTTTTCTTTTCTTTTTTAATTAAAGATTTTTATTTACAAAACATATGAGTAATTTTCTACATTGATCTTTGCAAAATTTTCTGTTCCAAATTCTTCTCTCCTTCCCCCCATTCCCTCCCCAGCAAGTAGTCTAATACATGTTAAATATGTTAAAATGTGATAAATCTAATATGTGTATACATATTTATATAGCTATCTTACTGCACAAGAAAAATCAGATCTAGAAAGAAAAAAAAAACAAAAACAAAAAACTTAAGAAGGAAAACAAAACGTAAGCAACATCAACAGAAAGCATGAAAATGCTATGTTGTGGTCCATACTCAGTTCCGACAGACCTCTCTCTGGATGTATACAACTTTCTTCATCACTGAACAATAGGAACTGGTTTGAATCACCTCATTATTGAAGAGAACTATATCCATCAGAACTGATCATCAAATAGTCTCGTTGTCGTGTATAATGATCTCCTGGCTCTGCTCATTTCACTTAGCATCAGCTCATGTAAGTCTCTCCAGACCTCTCTAAAATCATCCTCTTGATTGTTTCTTACAGAACAATAATATTCCATAACATTCATATGCCACAATTTATTTAGCCATTCTCCAATTGATGGGCATCCATTCAATTTCCAGTTTCTTGTTACTACAAAAAGGGCTGCCACAAACATTCTTGCACATGTGGGTCCCTTTCCCTCCTTTAAAATCTCTTTGGGATATAGGCCCAGTAGAAACCCTGCTAGGTCAAAGGTATTCACAGTTTGATAACTTTTTGAGCATAGTTCCAAATTGCTCTCCAGAATGGTTGGATCCGTTCACAGTTCCACCAACAATGTATTAGTGTCCCAGTTTTCCCACATCCTCTCCAACATTCATCATTCTCTTTCCCTGTCACCTTAGCCAAATAGATGTGGTTTCTTAAGGAGAATCAGAATCACTGGTCATCATAAAACTTAAAGGGAAAGATAGAAACAAAAGTACTCCCTTCCCAGGCATATATATTTCCTCCCTAACCCTAACCCTAAATGTCCCCATAAGGGCAATTACATGTGAAACCAAGCAACTACAATTTTCTTAAGATATTTAGAAAAATAAGGATGTAGAGACTTCTGGGGCTGGAGCCAAGATGATGGAGATCAGACACTACTATGTGTAACCTCCTCTAACCTTCCCTCAAACCAACAGCAGATGAAGCATCTAGACTGGTTTTGAAGTCAAAGAATCCACAATATCTGAGGTATAACACATTTCTAGAAGAAGATACCCTGGAAGAACTTCAAAACAGGTCTGTTTTAATTGGGCAGGGGGGTGGTCTGCTGAACCCAGACTACAGGACAGGGAGACCAGGGCAGGGAGCTGGAGCAGGAGTCAGAGCTTTGTGGCTTCCACACACCTGGGAGTCTTCTGTGGGCTTCTTGGCCAATCTGTCCTGATTGTAAGCAGGTGATTTGGAAGATCTGCCTTTGAGGGGGAGGGGGGTCTAGATTGTGAACCACTGAACCCCTGAAGAGCTCCGGACCTAGCTGCTATCATACAGCACACTAAAGCCATCAATCAATCAACACCACTGCCCAGCACCTGAAATAACTCAATCAGCAGAACTGCCCAGCACCTGAAATAACTCAACTAGCAGAACTGCCCCAGGGCAAATTAAAGCAGCTGCCCTTCCTTTACCTTGAACAGACCTCACACCTTTAAAAAAAAATGAATAAAAAAATAAAAAGAATGTTCACCATAGACAGCTTTTATGGAGAGAGGGAAGAACAGACCTCAAATCCTGAGGTCCCTAAAGGTAAAGCAACTCCAGAAAAAAGCCCCAAAGAGAAACATAAGCTGGACCCCATGCCACAAGGCTTTCTTTGAAGATTGCATAAAGGATCTTAAAAGAGAGTTAGAAGAAATATGGGGAAACGAAATGAGATCATTGCCAAAAAAAATGGAAAAAATGAAAAAAGAATGCAATGTATAAAAAATGTAATTGGTCAATTGCAAAAGGAGCTAAAAACAGTAACTGAAGAAAATAAGACGTTAAAAACTAGAATTGAACAAATAGAAGTGAATGACAACAATATTTCAAGAATCAAACAAAAACAAAAAATGAAAAGATAGAAGAAAATATGAAATATCTCCTAGGAAAAACAACTGACCTGGAAAATAGATTTAGGAGAGACAATCTAAAGATTATAGGGCTTCCTGAAAGCCATGACGAAAAAAAGAACCTAGACACTATCTTTCAGGAAATCATGAAAGAAAACTGCCCTGATATTTTAGAATCAGAAGGCAAAATAACTATTGAAACAATCCACCGATCACCTCCTGAAAGAAACCTCCAAATTAAATCCCCAAGGAATATTATGGCTAAATTTCAAAACTATCATACCAAGGAAAAGATATCGCTCGAAGCCAGAAACAATTTAAATACCGAAGAGCCACAATTAGGATCACCCAGGACCTAGGCAGCTTCCACCTTAAAGGATCAAAAAGCCTGGAATCTGATATTCCAGAAAGTAAAGGAACTGGGATTTCAGCCAAGAATAAGCTATCCAGCTAAAATGAGCATTATCTTTCAGGAAAGAAGATGGACATTCAATAATATAGGTGAATTTCACCTATTTCTAATGAAAAGACCAGAACTGAACAAAAAA